>APFE030199279.1:114022-124446 GCA_000404065.3 Pinus taeda
ACTTATCGGAATCGGATGATCTTTATATCAATCCTACACTTCTCGACGAGAGGAATCTAATAAAAATATTATCAGCCATGAATAAGATGACCCACATGAAGTTTTGCCCTAGTTGCCTTTTAACACCGTAATTGCTGTGGTTGAAGTTGTCGTAGTTGCCATGGTTGAAGTTGCCATAGTTTCCGTGGTCAAAGTTGTCATAGTTGCCGCGGTCGAAACTGCCGTAGTTGTCGTGGTTGAAGCTACTGTGGTCGAAGTTGCCGTAGTTTCCGTGGTCAAAGTTGCCGTAGTTGAAGTTGCCATAGTTGCCGTGGTTGAAGCTATCATGGTTGAAATTGCTATAGTTGCTGTGGTCAAAGCTTCTGTAGTTTCCGTGGTCAAAAATGCCGTAGTTGTCGTGATTGAAGCTGTCACGATTGAAGTGTTGATTTATTGGACAAATAGAGCTTGTTGAAATCTTGAGAACAGAATAGGGCAGAGTTGGAGAACTTTGTGAAGCAACGTATTGAAGATTTGTGGAGATCATTGAAGACCATGATGCATTGAAGCCATCATGAGGTGACCTTGAAGAAGTTTTGTTTGGGTAACATGAAGAAGACAAAGTTGTCATTGATGAGCTAATTGCTTTGGAGATCAAGGGCATTGTTGGAGGTGAAGGCGTAGCTGAAGATTGACAGGGATTGTTGAAGAAGACATTGGGAGCCATGAAGTATAACCAAACATATCTTGACGAAGTAAAGCTAATAGTTGGAGCCTCGTAGAGATAAGGTTGGTGCCTTGGAGGATATGGTTTGAGCCCTAGAGGATTGGAGTCCTCAAGAAACTAGATCGGAGCCTGAACCAGATATAGGGTTTGAGCCCTTGAGGTTGGTGCCCCAAATTGACAAGGTTGGAGCCTGGGAAGTTGAAGATCAATGTCTTCATTTACGGTTGGAGCCCTACACATGTTGTACTTGATTTATTGTAAAGAAGAAATTAATAAAATAATTTATTTTATTGTTCATTTTGTGTTCTAAATATAAGTGATCCATTTGGTAAAAGTAACAATTGCAAAGAAACACTGATTCACCCCCCTCTCAATATTTCCAATAGAAGCAATGTAAATAAGATAGGATGCATCAGATTAGAAAATAACATTGTGATAGAAGCATTAGGAGTAAGAGCTCGTGATATGGGAAGCAAAAAGAATTTTTGGAATAAATTCTATTAGTTACAAAGAATAGGAGCTCTTGGAAACCTCATTAAAATCTCAAGTGATACTTATTAAGTAAAGGTCATCATCCACTGGGATCATCATACAATAGTCTATAAGGAAACATATGCTGGGTGAGGATATGAAAGATCCTCAAGTTTCTTCGATGGAATCCTTATCAGAGGATTCACTGATCTAGAAAGAAAGAAAATGTTTCATAAAGGAGTCCAACTCATGGGAATCAAGGTATGATGGTATGATGACATAACAGGAAAGAAGGTCTAAAGAATAAAATTCTTTCATTCAATGAAGCTGCTACAGGAAGTCTGGATGACAGAAAGGAAAGTTGAGGTATGTATGCTTACATAGAATATTATGAAAGTCATGTCATATGGTTGCAGATAATATGGACCACTATTTCCATCTTGGGAAATATGATCAAGAGAAGAAGGGATCTGCTACTCAAGATGGCAGAAAGGCATAAGTCACACTAGATGAAATCAATATAATATGTTCTCATATGAATCATGAGGAAGTTGACTACAATTGAGGAATTCTGATTGGAAGCTACTGAAATGAAAATGTGTGAAAGGAAGGAAGAGATCGTAAAGTATGCAACCATGCGTAAGGCAATCAACATCTAGAAGACCAAGAAAGATTTGACTAGGAAATCTCCTGGAAAGGTATGAAGACTTTGATGGAAGTCTGAAAAAGATGGAGACCCTTGACAATGGATATCTTTGGGAGATGTGTCAACATGAATGCGGGATGCTGATACCTAGAGGAAGATGTCATGATGAGAGACCATCACAAAGGTAATTTTGTTTTAAGTGTTCAGTTCTTATTTTTGAACAAATATCTAGATGGGCTTATGTAGGACTGCCAAAGGGATGATCTGCGGATGACTTCTGGAAAAACCATATTGAAGGATGTAAGATCCTTTTGGAAAATATGGCATGAAAGAAAGCAGAATTACATAAAGCAAATCTAGATGGAAAACTGATGGATCACTTTCTGATGATATGAGGACATGACTAACTCATGGATGAAAGTGGTGGATGGTCTATGCCCTATGAAGAAGTCACCAAAAGATGATGACTCCATGACAAAAGAAATTGATGACATCAAAGAAGCGAGGAGTTCTTCAGATAGCTGGTTGTTCCACATGAGGAGCTGCTGTAGGTCCCTAGTTAAGAGGGAGCCTGAAAAAGAAGTTTCTTACTTGGAAGAAACTTTGAAACTCCTAAGCCAAGAGGGAGCTGAGGTACATTCCTTTTTGGTTGGAATGAGTACATTCCTTTATTGGAATATGTCCTCCCCATTTGAGAGAGAGAGATAGACATGTCATTCTGGTCATCACCTGGGAAGACAGAATGGAGGATTGGGTAATCATTTGGCATCCGATGCTCTTTGAAGATGAGATAGGGCATCCAACAGAAGAGAAGTCTTGGAGGAACAATATTCTTTGAGGGCAGGGGTGTCCAAGATAAGAATAGTCCTCATGGATCATACCTTGATTACCTGGGTAGGGGACCTTCCGAGAGAGACAATGATGAGTGTCTATAAATCATTGGTCTCACTAACACTGAGCTAAGATCGTGTGGAGATAAGGAGCTATTAGTCAAGGCCTTGCTATGTAACAATGTTGGTTGATATGATGCTATAAAAATGAGTTACCAATCCAAATTCTTCTTATGAGAAATTCTTTAGATTGAGAAAGTCCAAGTACCATTATGAATACCTCCCTAGTTAAGAGGGAGTGTTGAAAAGTGTAAGTAGGTTCCGTCTTCATAATGACATGTAATTATGATTTTATGTAATGTGATGTAAAGAAAATTATTGTATTGCTTGCTTCATGGGTTTCATGAGCAAGGGATTTTATTTTTAAGTCAAGACTTCCATTGAGAGTCTTTAGGAATTATTTGTCATCTAGTCATAAAATGATAGAGTCATTGTCATATAATGAAGTCATGTTACACTTTGTAAAAGGTCTAAATTGTTAATATAAAGTATCCTCCAAGACCTTGTCACTTATCCTCTTCAAGTTGACCTACAACGATGGAAGAACATGCTAGAAGAAGTCAATCTAACTCTTGAGATCATGTTGGCCTAAAGCACATGAGAATAAGTGTATATATAGCCTAACTTAGCTTCACTTGAAGGCAAGCAATTTGACAAACAACTCGACATACATTCTGTGAAGAAGTGTGAAGAAGAAGGGCTACAAAAAGAAGTACGAAAAAGTGATAAGGAAGGGATTCTTTTGGGCAGCGAAGGAGGGTTCTTTTGGGGCAGCAAAGGAGTATTCCTCTCGGGTAGAGAAGGAAGTATCCTTCTAGGGTGTTTGTTTTGGGTGACTGAAATAGAGATATAGAGACCAAGTTTCTCTAGAGGAAGTATCCTTCTAGGGTATTTGTTATGGGTAGCCGAAATAGAGATATAGAGACAGAGTTTCTCTAGAAGGAGTCGAGGAGAGTAGTTCGAAATCAAGAAGAAAGTTGAGAGAAGGAAGAGGCAGAGCATCAAGGTTAGTGACAAGGTTCTTGGGAGGATACTAGAGTCAAGGGTCTGTGTCATGGTCTTGATACTCATCAATTGAAGATCTAGAAGAAGAATTTTGATTGGGTTTTCCTCTCAAGAGGTGAGAGGTTTTGGCCTTGGCTGAGAAGCCTACATACTGTGTCACTTGTCGTTTATTGTGCATATTAGAAATTGCCTTGATGAAGAGAACACAATAATAACATAACAAAGAAAAGACTATAAACTAAGAAGTAAAAGTATATCGCAAGAAATTATCAAGCAGAGAAATATTTTAACTATTCATGCTCTAGATTTCTCAACACCTTCCAATAGATGACCTCTCCCAAAGTCACCAAGTGTCAACGTCTCAAATGCAACTTCAACCCATAATTTCGATCCCCAGCTTCAGAACTTCGGCCCAGCTTGAGGATTGCAGTTTTGACCCTTCCAGCAGCTCAACAACTTCACATGTGTGAAAGAGAGAGAAAATCTCAACTTCTTGTGCTTGACAAAGTCCTCCTTTTTCACTAGTCCATTCCTCCGTGTTCCTTGATTTTCTCACTTTTTCTTGTTCCAAATATTGCAGATCGAACTTGATGACTGAGTGCTCCAAATGAGGTCGAGTTACTGCCTTTATATAGGAGATTTTGCCCATCAATTAGGTCGACTTGTCCAGTTTGAGGCCGTCCTGGTGGAGGAGGCCTAGAAGAACTAATTTACATCAAAATAAATGTTTCTTGATTGACAATGCCCAAGAAGGCTCTGTGACATTATGACATAGACAAGGACACGTGACATAAACCCTAGAAGCCTACAATGGAGGCTTTGATCTATAAACCATTGACCCAAGCATGAAACCCATGCTTTAATAAGTCAATTTCTTTAAAAATAAAATTCCTTTTTCTTTCTCTTCACAAATACATTACATCATGACTCAAATACAATTATAAAGACTGACAATAGTTACATTCGTTAACACTCCCTCTTAACTAGGGAGGTATTCATAATTACATACATATAAATGTACATGGAAGATCTCAAAATGATATGAACTATGAAGATTTCTAGAACACACAATGCTACAGATTAGATACATGACCAGGTTACTCTAATCGGGTGGGACTAAGGTGAACTCAAGCTTTGGCCACTCTAGGTACCATTGGGCTTTTAAGCTCTATCACTATTAAGTTAAGGTATGTTCTATGCTTAGAGAAATTTATTTCAATTTTCATAGTTATCTCAATATATTTTCCAGATTAGCAATCACATCAGTATTAAAGTAAACTGCAGATAGAACATAAACATAAATCGCAGAAGACAAGCCAAGACAAGAGGACACAAGATGTGGTGCTAGCCAGGGACAAACCCCAATGTGGGGAAACCCTTGATCAATTCTTCTTTTATGTTTTTCAATAGTTCAACAGAGAGAGAGAGAGAGAGAGAGAGATAGTACATGTACAACAGAAGTCAACACTTTGACTTATCTAGATTAGAGCACTGATCATCTCTAAGAAGATGACACATGAGATCAGCTGAAGACATGCTGCTTCAACTGATTCTCCAAGGTGACTCCTTCACCTATCATTGTGCTGCATCTCGTCATCATGTTGCACCACACTGTGCTGCACCATGCTGCACCCATTATCACAATGCTGGACCTCACGATCGTGTTGTACACATCATACTGCTGCACTTTATGCTGTACTGCTGTCCCATTGTTTAGGACAATTGTACCTTGTGCCACTGTTGCACCATGTTGTCACCTATGTGCTTGCTATACCATTGTTGCTTTGTGTACTTGCTGCACCAAGTACCATACTGTTGTCCCTTACAGTCATGCTATCACTATGCTGCACTTCAATATCACTATGAAGTTGATCTGATGAGGGCACTAATCTCAATGGATTAGTTCTTAATAAACCCTTGCTACAATGCTATGGCCTATGGCAATTCTGAAGTAAAATCATCAACTCTAAGGAGCAGACTTCAACCCTCTCCTTTACATTAAGGGTGTGGCTTAGCAAACAGTCCTTAGGACATGATTATACTAGCTCCCTTCATCCCATAGTCACCTACAACAAACATTTATTAATGCTATGATAGGATGTTTCTTTACAACCACCTTTGCTATGAACATATCTATTAATGAGTGCTTCTCTAGGACTACTTCAGGCTGAACATAATGACCTGCATTTACAACATTTTAGGGGTTCATCTGAACCATATATAAAAGCAGATTAGTATCATTAATAGATGTGGATTAGGGCTTCCTTCTAGGTCTCAATAGAGCCTCCAACATACAACTTTAGGAAACCTCCTCTTGTCTGTGGATAGGGCTTCCTTGACGATGGATAGAAGGCGATTTACAGACCTGCGTTTAGGGCTCCTTTAGAGCTTGACTTGACAGTGGATGAAGTGTCCCATAGACTGCAGATTAGGGGACCCTTTTAGGTTGTGCATTGGAGCTCCCTTAGACAATGTTTAGGGCAAGGGTTCTTCTCCAGGATAGCAGCCCGATCTCTGCGGCTAAGGCTCATCCTTACTGCGGCTAGGATCTCCCTTTAGGATTGCGGCTAGCTGTGGATAAAACCCTTCTTCCTCTGCGGCTAGGAATCTCCTTTAGGGCGTCGTAGGTGCTTTTCTACGATGAGATAATTCTCCTCTAGGACAGTGTCCATGGGGTTGGCTTCATTGACTGTAATAGGGCAGCGTAGGTGCTTCTAGAAGACCTTTTTCTTCTCCATGTCTAGGGCTCTTTATGGCAGCATTAGGTTATCATTAGGTCAGCGTATATCCTAGGGCACTCCCTCTAGATCTCGTCTTCATCAAACCCAAAACATAATGAAGAGAGATCACAACAGTGTGTGATGGAAATGACTCTCAAGTCATCTCTTTTTATACTAAAACGTTGAGCACATGTGGGGTTGATTTGGTTGCTGGATGACCTTGACGAATTGTCCCATAACAGAAATAAATTCAGATCTCCATGAATACTTATTGGAATCGGCTGATCTTTAGATCAATCCTATACCTCTCGATGAGAGGGATCCAAGACAAATATCAACTGCCATAAATAAGATGACCCACATGGAGTTTGACCCTAGTTGCCAATTTTAACACTCCCTCTCAACTAGGGAGAACTCCATCCGCTGATCCATTGGCCAGACTGTACTATCTCTGCCATCATTGTCCTGCACTGCTTTGCTCTGTTGAACCATGAAGAAGAAGAATTGATCAAGAATGTCTCATACCATTCTCTACTGACCCAAAGTCAATTTTATTGATCCCAAATGAATATCACAAGAGAGTGTCTCAAATCACTCATACTGATCCCAGATCAATGGAGGTCATCCTACCATAGGGAGTATGTTAGATACACCGATGCGTCTATCGATAGTACTACTATCGTCCCTAACGCCATTTCTCTACTCATTGATTAGATGAGAGGTACTCCCCATGAGTCCTAGACTGCATGGGTAGGATGCCTCAATAGGAGAACCAATCATCTTGTCCCTAAGTCGCCTTGGGGTATCAGAGGGGAAGGCTGAGCCATTCACCCTGTACACAGCGCACCATTAGGGGAGGGTGAGTCGCCCTATGGTCGCGTGTTGCTCCAGTGGTACCCCAAGCCCCCCGAAGATCCCAGAGCTCAATGCATGCAACATGTAGGACCCTCATAAGAGGGTCTCTCAACAACTCCAAGTCGTTCGAGAAAGTCACAAATTTGACCTTTCCCTGGGGCTTTAATAGAATGTCTGCGACCTGTACATCCGTCTCAATGCGATGGGGCCTCCTCACTCATCGACATACCATATCCCTGATAAGGTAGTATTTGATGTCTATCTGCTAGAGCAATCATAGAATACGAGATTCCTCAACAATTGAATCCCCCCTTGGTTGACACAAAAGATCATGGTGGTACCCATCATGTGTACAAACAACTCACTAAAGAGCTTCCACAACCAGGAAACTTCATACGAGATCATACTCGTAGCTATGTATTCAGTCTCGACGGTGCTTATAGCAACCGACTTCTACTTCTTGCTCATCCATGATATCGAAGCAAAATCCAAAGAGAATTGACACTCAGAAGTGCTCTTGCGATCCTGCACACTGCCTGCCTAGTCAGCATTCGAATAATCATGCAGCTTCACATTTCCGGTAGTGTATCTCAATTCATGAGAGATTGTGCCCCGAAGATATCTCAGAAGATTCTTGGCACAAATCCAGTGAGGCTCAACCATATATGAGCTCATCATGTCAATTGTAAAACATATGTTTGGATGAAACTTAATCAATGCAAATGAGTTTATGAAACTTAGAGGCATTTCCCAAATCTGGTCTGACATCACTACCATATAACTTCTTGAAAGTTAAGATCCTTGAGGTAGTCATAGGCTTGTAGTTTACCGTTCCACATCCGAAATCCAACTCCCTCTTACTTCTGTAAATGAGAGGGTCTGCGCCTGTCAGAAATAGGTCGTCCTCATAAGGTGCCAGTATGAGAGGTCTATCATCCACAACCTTGAAGCAAAGGTTTGGATCGACTTCACTCCTAGTGAATCTCAGCTTCATTAGACAACTATCAATCCTCTCATACTATGCCTAGTGTGTTTTGCTTCGAGCCATGGAGGGCTTTCCTTCACCTGTATACATGAGATTCCCGATCATGAATCTCAGACTCTTCGGGTTGTTCCAAACCTGTGGACCTGCTACATAAGGGGAATGGTCCCCTTGTAAGATTTTCATTCGGTACATCTAAGACATGTACCTTCACGCTCTTCTTGAATTCAGGCATTCCAGTCACCATCTGACTCACATTGGGTAGGGCCCCATAAGTAGACCTTTGGTGTTATAGATGAGATATGTCAATTGACATGATCCCCAATGGACCATCCTACAACTTGATACAAATTGCCAACCCTAAGCCCATGAGAAAAAGCATCTTTGAAAATTCTATTTTCAAACACGTACCTTTCCATTGACGAATGCCACCTTGAAACCTTTGATTTTTATTGCCGAAATGGACACCGGGTTCTTCTTACGGTCAGGTACATAAAAGAGATTCTTGTAAATGCATCGAGTTACCCTCATTCAATTGAGGGGTAACATTCCCTACACCCTTTCCGGGATAGGTGGCATTGACTCCAAGTATAATCCCACGATTGTCTCTATCTCTACCAAATTAGAGAGAGCACCCTTCTATCCGATGAAGTGCCTTGAAGCACTATAATCAATAAGCTAGATTCCCAATGAGTCTAGAGGAGAGGGCCAATATAAGATAATGTTGCTTTATCTTGTCAGAAATAACATTTGATTTTGCATACCTGGAGTTCCTTTCTTTCTTTGAAGAGTCGGTCATTTCCTTGATGACTTGCATTGCCTGTCATTCCTTTGATCATCGAAGATGTCGCGAGAATGATTGTTATCATCATCAAGTGATGTGTCCCTACCATTCAGACACTCCTTTGCATAATGGCCGAACTTATTACAAACAAGGCATCTGCCTTTCTTTCCACCCTTAGATCCAGACTTCTCATTGAAGCGATCTGTAGGCCATCAGAAGCTTTTGCTGCGCCATTTTGATAATGTTGTCTACTTCGACTTCACGCTTGGTGAATTAGAAGAGGGATGAGGAATCCACTGATCCTATTGTCCTTTCCCAACTGTTTTCGGTGATTGCTCTTTCACTCTTGCTTGGGATTTGTCTTCACCTCAACTTTGATACCATGTTAAGTTAAGGTATGTTCTATGCTTAGATTAATTTATTTCCGTTGATTTGGGGGTAGCATCGGATGTGCTCTAGCCACAAAATTTGGTGGAGAGTTTGGGGCACATAAGATCTCCAATACCCAGGAAGGGTTTGGGAAGATTCTAAACAGATTAGGAGATATTAAAATAATTAATATTTTTAATGGAGTCCTTAAGTCTAAACTTAGGGGAAATAAAATATTAATGTGTATTAATCATAGTTTTAAAAACCGGCCTAGCTAGTTGGTGACTGGTCTAACTGGTCGGTTAGCAGGCCCACCGGTTGGAACCAGAGGAAAAACTCGGTTTAGGAGGCTGGATGGCAAGAAATGGGCCCTAACCTGTCTTAACCGATCGGTGTAGGACGGAATCGACCAGTTTAGGACGGAACTGACCACTTTGTGGTCAAACTGGCCGGTTCCGCCCTAGACCAGCCGATTACCTACCATGCTCACAAAGGACCCACACAACAGCTTATCCAAGGTGGTTTAGGGTTTTTGGAGGGAAAGTAAGGGTCCTTTCCCTCCAAAAACACCCTCTCCAAGCCTTTAAGAGGCCTTTCTCCCTCTCATTTGTCTCACACATCTCATTTGGAGTGTTTGTGAGTTTGCTTGGGAGCTTGGAGAGTGTTGAGTTTTTGCTGGAGTAATGGAATAGTAGAGTTTAAGCTAAGTAGTAGTTATCATGCCTCCAAAAGCCAGAGATACTGCATGGGCTCATTGTGATATGATTGATGGCAAAATGATCTGCAAATATTGCCAAAAATCCATTGAAGGAGGGGGTATTAACAGGTTCAAGCAACACTTCGCTAGGATAAGAGGCCATGTAAAGCCATGTGGAGCACCAAATGAAACAATAGGGCATATTAGGGCAGAATACCTTCAGAAGTTTGAGACTCAAGTCACTGAACCAATAGAGAAGTTTGTGACTGCAAAGTTTGGGAGTCGAGACTCAACCAACT
>APFE030199279.1:124756-134939 GCA_000404065.3 Pinus taeda
TTGTTTTTGCACTCTAGAGGCCATTTAGAGCCTCATTGCTTATGTATTTTGTCGATGATATGTATTGCACTTGGTGCCATTTTGATATATTCACCTTTACACGGTATATAAATGAGCAATCTTTGCATATTTTGTTTCTATTGGCTTGGAATTATGGTTTTAAATCTTAAAAATAGTTTTTCATTAAAAATTAATTATTTAATGTATTTTTTTGAAATCGGTTCGTTTAGACCTAACCAGTTCCAGTCGGTAACCCGGTTTATTAGGTGGACCGTTTTGGTCATTGGTTCCGGTTTTTAAAACATTGGTATTAATATGAATTTGTGTTAGAATGGTCCAAAAGATATGGATCAAGCTAGACCTAATCTTAGCCGTTGAGATGTCAATAGCAAAAGTATAAAAGGGGGCTTGAGGGTCACTTGGAGAAAACACTAGAGTGATCAGTCATTCTATTCTCCAAAGCGGGGTTTGCTAAGAGAGATAGAATCAATGATCGGAGAGTAGCTGAGGGGCATTGAGTACAGAGAGACAGAGAGGCAAAGATAGTGCCGGGAGAGCAGCCAGAGAGAGTGACGCAGGAGGAGCTAGTGCTCACGCAGGACCACGTAGAGGCAGCTAAGTGCTGCGCAAAGCACAAGAGAGGATAGCGTAGTTGACGCAAAGGCTCAGAGAGCTGATGCAGGGCCTCCTGGGGCTGACGCAAACCAAGATAGGCTGACGCAAGGCCAACGCTGGGCTAGGAGAGGTTGATGCAGTCCAGATTGGGCAGACGTTGGGGTTTCTGGGGCAGATTGGTCCTGAGTAATTGCCGGAAGGATTATCCAGGGTTTTAGCCAATAGATTTGTCAGAAACAGAGAGGTATTACTGCTAAGGAAATTCCCTGTTGGGTAGGGCAGTTTCGGCACGCAGATTGTACTCTGATATTGCTTAATAAGAAAACCCTTAGATAGCTGCACCGATTTTCCCACATTGGGTTTTTCCACGGACATTAGTCCAAAAATAATGGTTTCATATGGTGTGTTTGTTTTTGTTTCTTTTTAGTCGCGGATCTGTAATATGTTGAGCATGCTCTAGTGTTTATTTTCAGTATTTACATTGTAATAGTTAAAGAAAATAACAAGCAGGTAGGAATAAATCAGATAAAGTGCATGGAGGGTTTCTAACTAAGTAAACTTAGAAACTTCAACATGGTATCAAAGTGTGATTGTAGATCATAAGAGGACTAAGAAACATCATCCGAACAGAGCAATAATAACAGAAAACAGCTGTCCCGAGGTGATAGACGTTGTTTCTAGCAGCACAGAAGCCAAGGAGTGGGACGTAGAGCCAACCAGGGCCACGCAGAGGCAGTCGGGAGCTGCGCAGAGCTTAAGAGAGGCCAGCGTTGTTGACGGAGAGGGCTAGAGGGTTGACGCAGGGCCTCCCAGCGCTAATGCAGACCCATCCGGGGTGACGCAGGGCCAGCGTGAGGCAAAGAGGGGCTGACACAGTCCACAGATAGGCACTTGCTGGGGTTTAGAAGGCTGCAGGAATATTGCAGAGTGGAGCTAGCGAGGTACTGTAGTTAGAACAATACCTGACAGAGCAAGGGCAGAGGAGTTGCTACCGAGGGTTTCTAGCTGAGGAACTTGGATCAGTGGTTCGGTTGCACATGACAATCAGAGTAGGGGGCATCTCGATAAGCGGCAGAAGGATTTCCAGGAGGGAAATCAAGACTTAGAGGGAGTCTAAAAGAGAACTTTTAGACGAGAAGTAGAGACTCAGAGGAGTCTAACAGAGAGCTTCCAGGAGGGAAGTAGAGGAGCATCATGGCACTACACAGAGTAAGAGACTAGGATAGACTGGACGGAGCATCAAACTTCGTAGTCTAGAAGGCCAAAATCTTATCCATACTTGACAGGAATAGTGTCAAGAACTTTGCCTTGACGGTAATAGCTGTCCTAGTCGACCTCAGTGATAATGATAGGTATGAGGAGGTGATGGCAAGGGCCAAGAGCATTATCCTTGATGGGGTCAAGGATCATGTAGTACCACACATAGCCGAGAAGAAAACGACATTTGAGATGTGGGAGGCTCTCAAGACGCTGTACCAACATACTTCTGTGCAGAGAAGAATGCTGCTCGAGAATCAGATGAGGTCGTATCAGATGAAGAAGGGACAACTGATTGACACCTTCCTCGGAGGACTGAATGAGATCCGAGATCAATTGACTACTATAGGGGCGGCATTGGATCAAGAGCTAATGGTGAGGACAACCCTGAATGTTGTCTCAGAAGATTGGGAAGTGTTTGTCCAGAGTATACTGGGTAGAGGGACGCTTCCACCTTGGGATGAGATGTGGGCAACTCTTTGCCAGGAAGAGATCAAACGACAGTCGAAGACAGATAGCAGCAGCAAGGGGATCAAAGTCAAGCAGGAGGAGGAAGATGTGGCCCTAGCATCTAAGGGAAAGCAGGAAAAGTAGAAGAAAAAGAATCTCTCCAAGATCAAGTGCTTCCACTATGGGGAGCTGGGTCATTATGTGACCCAGTGTCCAAGGAAGAAGAGTAAGGGAGAGTCTTTTGAGACTAAGGCAGCGCCAACACGGGCAAAGAAGGAAGTTTTGACAAACGATCACTGTGCCATGAGTGCACACACGCCACTTGAGCGCAAGTCGGGAGACATCGAGTTGTAGTTAGTGGACTACAGGCGATGAAGGGTAGGATCCTCGAGGTACCTAGCCTCTTGGATTAGACCTTGCTACGGGAACCTCGTCAAGGAGTAGCAGGACTGGCTGGTGGGTAGAGACGGATGTGGATGGAGTGGTAGAGAGAGCTACAGTGCAGGAGTCCCGAGACAGCGTGAGGCTAGCAGGTTGCAACAGTGCGAGAGGCACAGGAGTGTTGCACTAGTGCAAGAAGGCACAAAGAGGTGTGCAACGGTGTGAGATGCAGGGAGTTGTCACAGCAGCGCAGAGGTCAGAGAGGGAGCACTTGTCAGCAGCAGAGGGAGCTTCAGCATCAGTGGGTGTCTCTAGCCCAACCGGGAGGTCAGTTGGGAGATTAGTTACTTAATTCTCAGTAACTGGGTTGCAGTGCAGTAGTGGGCAGCACGATGCAGCATGATTAGAGGAGGTGCAGTGCTGGGAGAAAGGACCAGCAGCAACACGGATGTAGAGAGAGCTGTCGTATAGATGCAATAGTGGCAGTGGCAGAACCATGGGCAACAATACAGGATGCAATAGTGCAGAGGATGTTGGGCAGGAAGGCTTAGCATCAACACATGTACTGATGCCGGATGATCAGAGTAATACTCAGTGAGTATTGCTAGAGCACAGTCCTCGCTAAGAGGGAGTGTTGATTTGGGGTAGCATCGGATGTGCTCTAACCAAAGAATTTGGTGGAGAGGTTGGGGCACATGAGATATCCAATACCCAGAAAGGGTTTGGGCAGATTCTAAATAGATCAGGAGATTGTGGAATTGAGACTTCTGTGATTTGTCATAGTTATAAGGAGAGCTTCAGCGTAAATCACATAAGAAAGACTTTTGTCGACGCGTTTCGAACCAACCAATGTGGTTCATCGTCAGGACAAGTTGAAGATACAGATCCAGTTCAGTGTGTTAAATAGTTCAAGCAGAGACTCCAACGGCTAAAACAATCTAACGGCTATTTTTCCACTCAAGAACCCCAGTCAAACTTCCTCTAACTACTTTAATATTAAAATACTATTATATTCATTTATTTAATTTAAAATATTACTCATTATATATAAAAATATATGTCAATTAAATTATTAATTCATTAAAACTATGTATATTTTAATAATTTAATTATTATACCTAATTTTCTAAAAACCCTATTTTTGTTATTGTTGTCATAATTGTAATTAGTATTATTTATAATTAATTTTATAGAAAAGGTTAAATTAGGTCAATTAAAATTAATTTATTAATTTATTAAAATAATAATGCATTATATATAAGTTAATAATAATATATATAATTAATAATATTAAAAATAAATAATTATTAATATATTTAATATATTTAACGTTAATCCTAAATAAAAAATACTAGGATGGTGGTTATACGTATTAAGTTTTATAGGAAGTAGCGTTAAATTAAGGTCAATCAATTTTAGTTTATTAATTTATTTAAAATAATAAGCACTATATGTAAATTAATTATTAATATTATATGTATAAAATAATAATAATAAATTAAAATAATATTGTAAAAAATAAATAAATAATTAATATTAATATATTTAAAATTAATATATATAAGTCCTAAATTAAAAATACTATGTTGTGGTTATACGTATTAATATATATTATATATGGGACTATAAATATTAACAGTACTGTATGCTTATAAATTTAAAATTATAATGTTGGGTGTAGATATTTCTTATTAATTTAAAAAGTAATTCATTAATTTATAATTAGTAATAGAACCTATAAAAGAATGTTAATTGAATTGCCATTTGTTTTAATATTGTTATTAATAATTTCGGAATAATTTTCGCTCAATTTTAATAAATTCTACATAAAGGAAGAGGTTAATCATAAAAAGAGACCGGAGGACTCGAGGAACAAGGGAAGAACACAAAGTTGCCAGCGATAAGCGATACCAGACTCACAAGGACAAAACCACGCCCACCCAAAGAAAGCACCTAAGAAGAACAGAGGGGGGGAGGAAGAAACCCTAAGACGACAACACAGGGATCCAACTTCAACTTACCTTCCACCCATCATCTCTGTTGAGATTGATGGGCCTTCGCTCAATTTCAATAGCTTCCCTTAACTTGCGATGATGAAACCAATCCACCCTGGCAATGACTTTGGCCTCTTCTATGCAGACATGATGCTTAGTTTTGTCCACATGCTCTGCTAGAGCTGAGGACTTTATTCTGCCATGCCTCAGGTCCGCTGCATGCTCACAAATTCTCTGCTGGATGGAGCGCCCTGTTTCCCCTATATAAGGGGTCCCACATGAGCAAGGAATCAAATAGACACCTTTCATGTCTTTGGGGTCGACCGGATCCTTTACCGACCTCAGGGAGTTACGAATGGTTCTGAGCGGCCTGAAGGTTGAGGGGATATCAAACCTTCTAAGGATCCGAGCAATCCAATCCGTGGTCCCTTGGACATATGGAAGATGGACACCTGGATGGCGCTCTTTAGGCTCTTTTTTACTAAACGCATTTTTGGAGGTTGTAAGGAAAGCCTTCCGACCAAGGTGCCTGCTATATCCGTTTTCCACAAAGACATCAAGGAGGTGGTTTCTCTCCCTATCCAGGTTTTCTTTATCCGAAATCCTGAGGGCACGCGTAGCCAAGGTGTTGAGAACACCCATTTTCTGAGCAGGGAAATGATGGGAATCAGCGTGAAGATACTGCTCAGTGTGTGTCTTCTGTCGGAACACTGCGTGGGAGAGAGAGTCGTCCATCCTCCTAGAAATAAGAATATCCAGGAAAGGGAGGCTGCCATTGACCTCCTTTTCCATGGTGAACTTAATAGCAGAGGACTGGCCGTTGAGGTGATCCAGGAAACGATCCAGCTCCTCATGGCCATGGGGCCAGATGACATTAGTGTCATCTACATACCTTTTCCACAGCTTAGGAAGGAGACGGGCCGAGGCTAGAGCCTTGGCTTCGAAATCTTCCATAAAAAGATTTGCCACAATCGGGGAGAGGGGGGAACCCATGGCAACACCACAGGTTTGCTCATAGAACTCCCCTTCGAAGCTAAAGAAAGTGGAAGTGAGACATACCTCAACAAGATGCGCGGTGTCCGGATCTGTTAGACGATATATCACTTCCATGGCTTCTCTAATGGGGATGCACGTGTACAAGGAGACAACATCAAAGCTGACAAGAATGTCCTCAGGGTCCAGCCTAATGTCCTTGAGAACCGAGATGAAGGACGCAGAGTCCTTCACGAAGGACTCAGTACGGCCCACAAGGGGTTTTAGCTTCAGAGCCAGGAACTTGGCTAGAAGGTAAGTTGGACCCCCGATGGTGTTGACAATAGGCCTCAGAGGGACCCCCTCCTTGTGAATTTTAGGCACCCCATAAATTCTAGGAGCGATGGGGTTGCTCTCAATGAGCTTACGGGACAGAGCCCCCACTGAGCTGCTCGACTTGATGGCTTGAGCCACAGCCTTGGAGATTTTCTTCAGAGGGTTCTTGGACAGTTTTTTGTAACTGCCACTGCTGTGAAGATGATCCAACATCTTGCTCCGGTAATCCTCTTTGTTGAGGATGACCGTCGCCCCTCCTTTGTCCGCCTTAAGGACCACAATGTCCTCATTCTGGTTTAAGGACTTTAAGGCAGCTATCTCCTCTTTGACGAGGTTCCTTCGAGGAGGTTTAGCATTCCTAAGGACCACAGCACAATCCTGTCTGATTGTATCCTTGATATTATCAGGCAGATCTCTAATACCCTGTTCCACATCACAAATAATTTCATCAACAGGGATTTTCCTAGGGGCAAGGGCAAAGTTCAGGCCCTTGCTAAGAAGATCAAAAACAGATGGGGAGAGGGGAAAGCTAGAAAGGTTAACCACCTTACTATTCCGCTCAGACGAGGGGGGAGAGACCTTTTTGGAAAGGTCCTCATGCCCACTAATACTGCTAGGGCCCTCAATGCCTTCCGGACAACTTAAAACAACACTTGACTCACCTACATTATCAAAACTAATGCTACCGCTATCACTAGAAATCCTATTATTATTATCGGTTATATTATCAACTACAATAATATTAGGAATTATATTCTCACTATCTAGCTCTTTAATAATGCTATCATTATTATTCCTAGATTTGGGCGAATAATTAACTATATTATTGTAAGTATTATTATCTAGCATAATATGCCCATTGCTAATCCCTTTATTATTTTCTTTATTAATGCTATTTAAATCAAGAGATTTATTAACCCTATTACTATCATGGTTATTCTTATCTTTTAAGCTATAATCGATTGAAACCACATTATTTTTAATCAAATGACCGGTATCGCTCAAGCCTAAACTCGAGCTAGACACGCAGTCACTCATGCCCGAACACCAATTAGAATTGCGGACACCTATGCGCTGACTCTTACCTTTATGGCTGATAGCCCTACCGCTTATGCTAGCAGGGAAATCGAGCGATCTTACCTTGACAGCGCTGACCGTGTCCTCGGCTTGGCTGTCGCTACTCAACGAGCCGACTCTGCTGGCGATGTTAGGCCCGACCGCTTGATTTCCGCATACAGGGGTTCGATACCGCTCAGAGACCGAATGCATGCTCTCAACTAATACGCAATCTACAACTGGCGAGGACGACGAAGGGATCCGGCTATCATCTTCGATCAAATAGCTAACCGGGGTTTTATCATCGCCTGATCGTTCACCTACCTTAACAGCGTTGTCCGAGCGCTTGGCTTGGTTGCCGCTGTTCCACGAACAGACTCTGCTGGCGATGCTAGGCCCGACTGCCAGATTCCTGCAAACAGGAGATCGATCCCGTTCAGAGACTGAACGCATACCCTCAATTACTACGCAATCTTCATCAGGCAAGGACGACGAAGGAACCTGGCATTCCTTATCGATCAAACTGCTAACCGGGGGTTGAACATCGCCTGATCGCTCACTGCTAGAGCTGCCTGCGAGGTCTGCGCAGCCTAATGACGATGAGGCTGACCAGAGGTTACACCCCGATGTCTTGGATGAAAGGACATCAAGGCGTGCTCCTGCTCGATCCTGATTGAAGGAGGAAACCCAGGACCGGAGGGCAGACCTCTGAGAACCTGTAATACAGCTTCGGGAACCCTTAATCGCAGAGTCATCGCTTTTAGACCGCTGAGACAAGACCTCGAACTTTGCTGCCTGCTTTTGCCTTCTAAATTCCTCCAATCTAACCGATTTTAAAGCTGAGCAAGCATATACTCTAGCCCATAGGGAGGGAGAGAACAGGCTCGAGAGCTCCAGGTGTAAAACCAGAAGGCTCCGAGAAAGACGATCAAGATTTTTCCTGACTCTACAGATCTCCAACCTTAAAAGCGCAAGACTGGCTTTTGTAAATACTCCATGACTGGATGGAGTGTGGAGATGATGATTGATCTGGGCGAAGACTGGGATAACTACTGAGTCTCTGCATCTCTTCAAAGTCTTCATTCTTAGCAACTACCATCATTGTCACTGCTAGTTGGCATTTTCCTTCTTGGACAAGTTAAAGGACCATGCATTTTCATATTTATATCTTCAAGTAGAAATGGGCTGAATAGTCCGACTGTATGAGGAGTTCATAACCAACACGAAGTCAACATATAATTCAAATGCATAACTAGCATATAACCAAACATAAAGATATCAAATTTCAGTGCCTCTCTGCTCTAAAACACCACACAAATTGTGGTATAGGGAGTCTTCAAAAAGGACTCAAAGCAAAAGGAACACATTAGAGCCTTAATGGGAGCTGATATGGCGCAATGGTTCATTTTGTTTGTAGGGAAAACTCTGAGTGGGAGGAGAAAATTCAGAGTACGTCTTTGTTTTTGTAGGGGAACACACAATGACTAATAAAAAGAACAACCAGGTTGATAGGTGCTGTTGGTAGTCTAAAAATAGAAACGCCCAAGCCAGAGCCATCCTGAAATAACGCTCTTACCTTAGAAAGACCATTTTCTACAGTTTCTTTATTTATCGAGGATAGGTATGCGCTAACAAGATTTTGGGCGTTCCAAGGAATTTATTGCTGTCCTTAGTTGAATTTATAGGCACACAGGTAATGAGGGACATAGATCGATAATGAGAACCGAATTCCTTCATCGTCCACGCCAGATGAAGATGGCGTATTATCTGTGGGTAAGCGTTCAGTCTCTGAACGGTGTCGAGCTCCTGTTTTCGGGCACCAAGCGGTCAGGCCGAGCATCACCAGCAGTGTCAGTTCGAGGAGCTGCGGCAGCCAAGCCGTGCGCTCGGTCAGCACTGGTAAGTTAGGGGAGAGATCAGGTGATGAAAAACCCCCGGCTTGCAGTTTGATTGTTGAGGATTGCCAGATTCTTTCGCCGTCCGCACCAGATGAAGACTGCGCATTTATAGAGGATAAGCATCGAAATCCAGTCTGCGGGAGTCAATCAGTCGGACCTATCAGTACCAGCGGAGTCTATATGTGGAGCAGCGGCAGCCTAACCGAGTGCTTGGTCTGCGCAATCAAGGATAGCTCGCTCGTTCTCCCTGAAAGCGCAAGCGATAGGGTTGTCTGCCATAATGGTAAGTGTCCTAGCATAGGTGTCCGCAGTTTCGAATTGTGTTCGGGCCAGAGCGAGAGCGTTTCTAACCGGTGTTCTGTCTCGAGCGATCCCGGTGTTTTGATTAAAAGTAATTCATATGATTGTAGATTAAATGATAAGAATAGCATTAATAGTAATATAGTTATTAAATCGCTCAATTTAAATAACAATAATAAAGAAAATAATAAAGGGATTAACGATGAGCATATTAGGCTAGATAATGATAATTATATTAATTATTCGCCCAAATCTAGGATTAATAGGGATAACATTATTAAAGAGCTATATAACGACAATATAATTCCTATTATTAATGAATTTGATAATAAAATTGATTATAATAATATGAATTCTAGTGATAGCGGTAACATTATTGATGTTAATGTAGTTGAGTCCAGTTTAGCTTCAAGTTGTCTGGAAGGCATTGAGGGCCCTAGCTGTATTAGGGTGCATAAGGACCTTTCCAAAAAGGTCTCTCCCCCCTCGTCTGTGCGAAATAGTAAGGTGGTTAACCTTTCTAGCTTTCCCCTCTCCCCGTCGGTTTTTGATCTTCTTAGCAAGGGCCTGAACTTTGCCCTTGCCCCTAGGAAAGTCCCTGTCGATGAAATTATTTGTGATGTGGAGCAGGGTATTAGAGATCTGCCTAATAATATCAAGGATACAATCAGGCAGGATTGTGCTGTGGTCCTTAGGAAGGCTAAACCTCCTCGAAGGAACCTCGGCAAAGAGGAGATGGCTGCCTTAAAGTCCCTAAACCAGAATGAGGACATTGTGGTCCTTAAGGCGGACAAAGGAGGGGCAACGGTCATCCTCAACAAAGAGGATTACCGGAGCAAGATGTTGGATCATCTTCATAGCAGTGGCAGTTACAGAAAACTGACCAAGAACCCTCTGAAGAAAATCTCCAAGGCTGTTGCTCTA
>APFE030199288.1:0-44907 GCA_000404065.3 Pinus taeda
TAATGACACTCAGAGGCTTTAAACCACATATTTCACTATTTAAGTGAGGCTTCTCGACTTATTGGAATGGAAAAATGTTTATTCTTATTTTCTCACATGGGAACACTTTAGATATTAATCACATTGTTGAGACATTTATGGTCTCCACCAAGCCCCTTCATGAAGGATTTACCTATTTTAGATGTAGGATGAAGCCTAACAACTACAGTTTGGGGGACTAAACATGGCTACTCTCTAAATTTTGGAAGAATCTCAAATGTTGGACTCACCCTTTGGCTCTCATTAGGTGGGAGGTTCACTTTGATTCAATATGTCCTTAAAAAATTGATAATATATTGGATGCATCTATTTTCCCTTCCCACACACATTATTTCTAAGATCTTGTTAGTTTTAGTGAGCTTCCTATGCTACGAGATAGATGGGAATGACAAATTTCATACTATCATTTAGGTGACTAGATATGGCTACTCTTTAAATTTTGGAAAGAGCTAAAATGTTGGACTCACTATTGGGGAGGAGGTTCACTTTGATTCAATATGTCCTACAATAGCTGAAAATATATTGGATTCATCTATTTTCCCTTCTCGTACACATTATTTCTTAAATCCCCTTAGTTTTAACGAGCTTCCGATGGTTTGAGACTCATGGGAATCTAAAATTTTATCTCATTGAGTGGAGCTTTATTTCCATACCAATAGTGCTAGTTAGATGGGGTATTCTAAATACAAAGGTTTTTTGTTAGTCATTATTAATGAAGTAACTTAGGTTGGAACTATTTGGTGAAGCCATTTGGAAGGAGATTATATGAGAAAAATAACTTAAGGGAAGACCTATAAAAAAATAGATTAGGGTAGTGGAGATCATGATAAGAAAGGGATCTTTCATATGGCTGAGTTTTCAAAAGATAAAACTTTGCTTCTTGAAGCGATTAAATGGGCATTTGGGGAGGGCAATATGATTAACATCACACACGATGAGAATCTGGGGCAATATGATTAACATCACACACGACAAGAATGTGGGATGTTCGCTTAACACTTGGCTCATATAAGGCACTATTATATATAACATCATATCACAAGTTATTCTAGAGATCATCAAGGGAACACTCTCGCTCCACATTGCAAGGGAGAATTTGGGATTTCTGCTAATATTTATTAGGGTTATGGATGGTATCACTCAAAATATTAATTTGGATAGGGGCATGGGGATGTTTAGGGTATCTAAAATGACCGAGGAGGTCAGTATCACTCATAATTTTTTTGTAGATGATATTCTAACATTTCCAATGACACTCAAAGGAATTACACCATATCTTTCACCATTTCAGTGAGGCTTGTGTACTTATTGTAAGTGGACAAATTTCTATTCTTATTTTCTCACATGGGAGCCCTTCATATATAAATCACATTGCTGAGACATTTTGGGTCTCCACCAAGCCCTTCATAAATGCTTTACCTATTTGGGATGTAGTTTGATGCCTGACAAGTATAGTTTGGCGGACCCATCATGGTTACTCTCTCAATTTTGGAAGAATCTCAAATGTTGGACTCTCCCTTTGTCTCTAACTCGGTGGGAGGTTCACTATGATTCAATCTATCCTTCAATAATTTACAATATATTTTATGCATCTATTTTCCCTTCCCGCACATTATTTCTAAGATCTACTTAGTGTTGGAAATAATACTGAGAGGGCGGGGGGGTGAATCAATATTATCATATCAGTAAAAAAATTTCATTTTCATACTTAGATTCATATACGCAACTTCAGTTAATTATATACGCGTGTATACGCAACTGTGTCTAAAGCAACAAGCATACATCCAGATTATTTATGATTCAAATAATATAATAAATGTTGATCTTTAGTTAATGCATCAGAACTTCATTGACCATATGAGTAGTAAACAGAAGTAGTAAAATAGAACAGATCATCACACACAAGAAGCACACATGAACACAATGATATAAGGTGGAAACCCAATGTGGGTGAAAACCACCTGCTGCAATTTGTTTCTATCTTCCTTTAATAAGAAACTTCTTTTACAATGTACTGGTAAGTCCTTTACCAGACGCAGGCTGGCAACCTGCAGAGAGCTAGAACCCTCTTTCATTCTCCAGCTTCTCCTGGAAGGAGCTACAACCCACTAGTTCTCTGTACTAGCTAAGATACTAGTAACGTAGCACCGACCTACAATCTTCTCTCCTCCAGGTACCCGTTTCATAAATTTTAGAGTAGATACACTGAAGCACAACCTATTAATCTGAAGGAAACGTTCACCAATTTTCATACTGACCCATCAATACTATTGAAGCACACAATCAATCAACACTAGCATTATCAATCTCTGAATCGCCCAATACTGAATCACTGAACCCTGTCAACAAAAGCAGTCGCCAAAACACAGAGCAGAACCCTGAACTCTGCAACACTATTAAGAACCAACTCTATCATCAAAATCATGCATTAAAGTGCATACGAAACTCGGACAAACCAAACCCGCGTACATACGCACTTTTACCAAAGCCAACCCGCGTACAGATCTATAAATATTCAATCATGACTTGCAGTGTTTCAAACTTAAGTAACCCAGTTCGATCATTACATGCATCAGTATACAAATCTTAGAAATAAACATAATTAATCATATAGAGAGTTCATTTCAAACCATTTTGATCCCGATCTATCCTAGATCTTGGTTCTCCATCAACTTGTGAGATCCCTCCTTAGCTTAGATCAAGCAACCCATAACCTGCATACTGGATCTCATCCTTCATCAGATATTCAAGAATTTCTCAATGCCTTTGCCTAATGATCTTCTTCTCCTTTTATAGTCTTAGACCTTTCTCAATACCATGGTCCAAAACCATAAAAAACCAATACCATCAACTCAATACTAGGGATCAACACGTCTTTCGAGATGCCATGGTCCAAAAACCATAGGTTCAAATTCAAAGGACTAACCGCCACGGACAAAAGGTATGTTTTCCAACATATACGCGCTTTTCCATTCATGGAAGTGCGTGCATACGCATACGCGACTTCTGATCAACAATCCCGCGTGTATACGCATTTTTGTATATACAGAACTTGCGAGTATAACCTGCGTGTATACCCTACTTGGTATATAGTGAACCTACGTATATACGCGACTTGGTACATAGTGAACCTACGTATAACCTGCCTCTGTACGCGACTTGGTATATAGTGAATCTGCGTGTATACTTAGCTTTCTTCATTCTTTGTAGTATGATCATCAATTCTTTGCTACTGATCTATTGCACTATAATTTTTCATCTTGTGTGGTTTGCCATCAAGGACAACACTTATCTCATAATGCCAACAATCTCCCCCTTTGGACTTGATGGAAAAGCTAGCTTGTCACACTTTGGAACTATCATCTGATTCCTTTGAGTTGTCCTACCTCCCATGCATTCAGTCACATCTGATATCTCTTCTGTAGATTCATCTATGTATATGTAAGCTAGATGATCTTCTATGAGAGGGTTTCCATCAAGTACAACACATGCATCATAATGCCAACAATCTCCCCCTTTGGACTTGATGGCAACAACACCAAATCACTCTTCCCCTTTGACATCAAGGGCAAAGGGCGAACCAAAATGTTATCTTTTCAAGATAAGCATTCTGTTGTTCATACTTCCGCTGATTACCTGCTGAAATCTCTAAATGAGCTCCCCCTTTGTATATGCCAATGTGTACCAATCTGTCCATACTCCCCCTGAGTACATGCAGAGTCTTTGTACTGCTGAAATGTGATGTTCATGCTCTCTTTGAGCATAAGCAAGATTTGCAAAAGGAATGTTCTACAAGAAGAACATGACTCTATACATCATACTGGACCTTCCTATCACCAAAAGACTCAATACAAACATCCATCACCCAAACAAGTGGGGATCATCTACTCAACTAGGTGGGGATCAAAAGTTTACACATGATAAAGCAAGAACATTACATCATCCATCCTAGGCATAGTGGGGAAACCAACATAGGCCGTTACATGACCTTGACACCATAAAAGAAAGAGATACATGACATAGAGACGAATATTAAGACTTATGAGAGTCACCAACAACTGATAGCAGCAGCAACTGTTAATCACCATTCAGATCAAGATTTCCTTCTATTCTTTCTCTACCTTCGTTCTTCCTGAAATCAACAATAGCTGTGAACTGGAACCAAAAGCTTCTAAGATAATGCCAACAATGCATCATTAGAAGTTAATCTGCTCCTCCTGAAGTTTTGCCAAATGGTCTCTATTATCAGACCCATATCAGACTCATCTCACCCTGAGTCTGGCTCACTGAAATTATTCAAACCGACATGTACGCGACTATATCCACAGGAACACGCGTATATACGCGGATATTCCTCATAAGACTCGCGTATAACTACTTCCAGATCAGCAACCTGTAAAATTCCTATGACAGGGTATGACTGCATATTGGTATCAGCTCATCATATAAAATCATTCACATTATATCATATGTGTATAGCCATCTTATCAACAAGATCATCCATGTATCATCTCTTGGGAATATCTGCATCAATCAACATATAGATAAGAACTCATCATCGTCATGTCTCCAACTACCAGCTTTGTGTATCCAGCACTGCCATCAGCATCAACAATCCTCATTCATAAGGTCTCCAAGGACTATAGGAATCCATCAATCCACAAATATGATCTGAACATCAACTATGTAACCCCAAGAACCATATGAGATGGACAACTCAAAACCATATCATTTAGCCATACAAGTATCATCATCATAATGCCAATAATGCATTATCAAAGGCATATTAACCATAATGCCAACAATGCTTTGTTAAAGGCATGTGCTTCCCCTCAACAAGACATTATCATCATCAAGTTAGGATCAAAACACTTCTAAACCTCTTACAAGAATCAAGACATTTCCACTCATCCTCAGCAGATTGTAACAATAACCAATAGAGAAAATAATGGACTCAAACATATCAGACCCCTTTTCTGAGCCTATCCCCACTGCTTTTCCTCATACTGACATATACGTGACTTTGCAGTGTCTAACTCGCGTATATACGCAAATTCCCTTTATGAAACGTGCGTATGAGATTCAGGACACTGAAGTTGTACACTTTTAGCTCCCCCTGAGTCTGTTATGACTGTGTTGTGCTGAGAATCCTGTGCTGTGCCACATCTTTCTGACTGAACTTCCTTCTTCTTCCATACCTTCAAGCATATTGATGATTTCTTCTTATCATGAACTTTCTTCCTGCAATCTTTTGCTCTATGTCCAAACTTGTTACATGCATAGCATATTACATGTTTCATATTCCTTCTGTAGCAATTAGCAGCTTTGTGACCATACATATTGCAAGCAAAACAATATCCGTTAAAGTACCTTGAATGTGATGATCTTTGAGCATGATGGTCTCGAACCCTTTTTCTTCTGCATCTAGCTGCAACATGTCCAAGATTATGACATACATAACATTCAACATTATTCATAGGAGGAGTAAAAGATTTTCTTTGAGGAATTTCTTTCCTTGATTGCTGATGGATTTGACTTCTCATTTCCTTGTTGATCATTTTAGATTTTTCTTGAGAGTTCCTTGCTTCACCTTGTGAACTAGATTCACCTTCAACCGATTCACAAAAACCAAGTCCAGTCTTGATAGCAGGAGGCCTTTGACTACTAAGGATATCATCCAAGACTTTAGTACTATCTTGAAATCGTAATAGTGTATCCTTTTATTCTAATTTACCTTTCAAGATCTTTACCTCAACTTGATGTTGCTCTTCCTTTTCAAGACATTGCTTCTCCAAAATTTCTTCTGACTTTCTTCCTTCTTCCACTTGTTGCCTTAGATTGAGTATCTCCTTTTCTTGTTCTTCATTTACATTCTGTAGCATTTGACGAGATCTGGAGGCATATTCCAGCTGTGATTCCTATTTTTCAATAGTTTGGAGTTGATCTTTATTCTGCTTCTTGGTTTATTCAAGTTCTTCCTTTAGTGAGAGGGTCGTAGCTTCAAGACTTTCATAATCCCTGGATCTATCTCTGAGATTCTTGATTGTTGTGTTCTTTTCATTGACTTCTTTTCTTAGAGATGTGACTTCATCATGTAACTTTTGATTTTTGTCCCTGAAAAACTTCCTTATCTTGCTTACTTCCTCTTGTTGGTCTTTTAGAAACTTTAGATATTTGGCCTTGAATGACTCTAGATTGGCTTTCAATTTGGTAGTTTCTTCTTTGAAGTCGCATTCCCTTTTGTTCAATAGATCTTGTTGATCTTTGATTGTGTCTGAAAGCCTTTTAAATTCTGCCTCTATTTGATATCTCTCTTGTTCACCCATAAGAGCAAGTTCAGTTGTTTCACATTCCCTTTTGTTCAAGCGATCTTGTTGATCTTTGATTATGTCTGAAAGCCTTTTAAATTCTGCCTCTATTTGATATCTCTCTTGTTCACCCATAAGAGCAAGTTCAGTTGTTTCACTATCACTATCTTCTCTTCCAAATGGAAAGATAGATGGAACATCAGAGGATAACACATTCATACCTGATAGTTCATCTTCATCTGATTCTGAATCTGAAGATCTTTTTATGCCTAATCCCCAATCAATTCTCCCACTGTCATAGTTCTTCTGAGATGTTTTCTTCTTCTTCGGTGCTTTCTTCTTAAGCTTCTTTCCCATTGTTCCACGGATCTCCTTCAAGCGATCAATCTTCTACCAAAGGACCTGCTCTGATACCAGTTGTTGGAAATAATACTGAGAGGCGGGGGGGGTGAATCAATATTATCAGATCAGTAAAAAATTTTCATGTTCATACTCAGATTCATATACGCAACTTCATTTAAGTATATACACGTGTATACGCAACTGTGTCTAAAGCAACAAGCGTACATCCAGATTATTTATGATTCAGATAATCTAATACATGTTGATCTTTAGTTAATGCATTAGAACTTCATTGACCATATGAGCAGTAAACAGAAGCAGTAAAATAGAATAGATCATCACACACAAGAAGCACACATGAACACCATGATATAAGGTGGAAACCCAA
The DNA here is from genome assembly GCA_000404065.3 of Pinus taeda. NCBI lineage: Eukaryota > Viridiplantae > Streptophyta > Pinopsida > Pinales > Pinaceae > Pinus > Pinus taeda. The sequence continues at coordinate 7,078 of APFE030199288.1, forward strand.
TGTGGGTGAAAACCACCTACTGCAATTTGTTTCTATCTTCCTTTAATAAGAAACTTCTTTTACAATGTACTGGTGCAGTCCTTTACCAGTACGCAAGCTGCAACCTGCAGAGAGCTACAACCATCTCTCGTTCTCCAGCTTCTCCTGGAAGGGAGCTACAACCCCCATAGTTCTTGTACTAGCTAAGATACTAGTATGTAGGCGCCGACCTACAATATTCTCTCCTCCAGGTATCACATTTCATAAATTTTCAGACTAGATACACTGAAGCACAACTCTATAATCTGAAGGCCATGTTTCATCCAATTTTCATACTGGACCCATCAATATTATTGAAGCACACAATCAATCAACACTAGCATTATCAATCTTTGAATCACCCAATACTGAATCACTAAACCCTCTCAACAAAAGCAGTCACCAGAACATAGAGCAGAACCCTGAACTCTGCAACACTATTCAGAACCAACTGTATCATCAAAATCATGCATTAAAGTGCATATGCTACTCGGACAAACCAAACCCGCGTACATATGCGCTTTTACCAAAGCCAACCCGCGTACAGATCTATAAATATTCAATCATTACTTGCAACGATTTCAAGCTTAATTTATACCCAGTTCAGATCATTACATGCGTCAGTATACATATCTAGAATAAACATAATCAATCGTATAGAGATAGTTCATTTCAAACCATTTGATCCCGATCTATCCTTAGATCTTGTTCTCCATCAACTTGTGAGATCCCTCCTTAGCTTAGATCAAGCAAACCATAAACTGCATACTGGATCTCATCCTTCATCAGATATTCAAGACTTTCTCCATACCTTTGCCTAATGATCTTCTTCTCCTTTTATAGTCTTAGACCTTGCTCAATACCATGGTCCAAAACCATAACAAACCAATACCATCAACTCAATACTAGGGATCAACACGTCTGTCGAGATGCCATGGTCCAAAAACCATAGGTTCAAATTCCAAGGACTAACTGCCACGGACCAAAGGTATGTTTTCCAACATATACGCACTTTTCCGTTCATGGAAGTGCGTGCATACGCATACGCGACTTTTGATCAACAATCCCACGTGTATACGCATTTTTGCATATATAGAACTTGCGAGTATAACCTGCGTGTATACCCTACTTGGTATATAGTGAACCTGCGTATATACGCGACTTGGTACATAGTGAACCTGCATATAACCTGCCTTTGTACGTGACTTGGTATATAGTGAACTTGCGTGTATACTCAACTTTCTTCATTCTTTGTAGTCTGATCATCAATTCTTTGCTACTGATCTGTTGCACTATAATTTTTCATCTTGTGTGGTTTGCCATCAAGGACAACACTTATCTCATAATGTCAACACTTAGTTTTAATGAGGTTCGTATATTGCCACATAGACGGGAATAAAAAATTTCATACTACCCTTTCAGTGGTTAGACATGGCTACTCTCTAAATGTCAAAAGAATCTCAAATTTTGGACTCACCATTGGACAAGAGGATCACATTGATTCAATCTTTTCTTCAACAATTGACAATATATTGGATGCATTTGTTGTCCCTTCTCGCACACATTATTTCTCATATCTCCACACTTTTAGCGAGCTTCCTATGGTCCTAGACTCATGTTAATCTAAAATTTTATCTAGTTAAGTGCACCTATATTTCTAGCCCAAGAGTAACAAGTGGGTGGGGTATTCTAAATACAAAGGTATTTGGTTATTCATTATTAATGAAGTCTCTTAGGTTGGAAGTATTTGGTGAAGCCATTAGGAAGGATATTATATCATAAAAATACCTTAAGAGAAGACCTATCACAAACTTGATTAGGGTAGGGGAGATGGGCATAAAAAAGGGATCTTTCATATCGCTGAGTTTTCAAAAGATAAAACTTTGGTTCTTGAAGGTGATTAAAATGGCATTTGGGAAGGGCAATATGATTGTCATCACACACACCTAGATTGTGGGATTGTCAATTAACAGTTGGATGACATACGACACTATTATATATAAGATTGTATATAAAGCCATTATGGAGAGGATCAAGGGAACACTCTCGCACCACATTATAAGGGAGAAGTTTGGATTCCCCTAATATATATCATGGTTATGGATGGTATGACTCAAAATATTAATTTGGCTAGGGCCAAGGGGATGTTTAACACATTTAAAATGACAGAGGAAGTTAGTATCACTCAAATTTTTTTGTAGTTAATATTATGCCATTTAGAATGAAATGGGAGGGCTTATACCGCATCTTTCACTGTTCCATTGAGGCTTGTGGACTTATTGTAAATGGACAAAAGTCTATTCTTATTTTCTCACATGGGAACCCTTAAGATATAAATCACATTGCTGAGACATTTGGGGTCTCCACCAATCCCCTTCATGAAGGCTTTACCTATTTGGGATGTAGGTTGAAGGCTAACAACTATAGTTTTGGGAAATAGATAAGGTTGCTCTCTAAATTTTGGAAAAATCTAAAATGTTGGACTCACCCTTTGCCTCTCACTCAGTGGGAGGTTCACCTTGATTCAGTTTCTCCTTCAACAATTGAAAATATATTGGATGCATCTATTTTCCCTTCCCACACTCATTATTTCTAAGATCCACTTCAGTTTAGCCAACTACCTATGCTTCCAGAAAGATGGGAGTCACAAATTTCATACTACCCTTTAGGTGACTAGACATGGCTACTATCTAAATTTCAGAAGAAGCTCAAATGTTGGACTCGCCATTAGGAATGAGGTTCATTTTGATTAAATATGTCCTTCAGCAGTTAACAATATAGTGGATGCATCTATTTTTCCTTCTCTCACACATTAATTCTTAGATCCCCTCAATTTTAGTGAGATTCCTATGGTAGAAGACTCATGGGAATCTAAAATTTTATCTCATTAGGTGGAGCTCTATTTCTAGCCCAAGAGTACTAGGTGGATGGGCTATTCTAAATACAAAGGTGTTTGGTTAGTCATTATTAATGAAGTCCCTAAGCTCGAAACTATTTGGTGAAGCAATTTGGAAGGAGATTATATGAGAAAAATACCTTAAGAGAACACTTATCACAAACTGGATTAGAGTATGGGAGATAGACATAAGAAAGGGATCTTTCATATGGCTAATTTTTTAAAAGATAAAACTTTTGTTCCTGAAGTTGATTAAATGGGCATTTGCATAGGGAAATATTGTTATCATAATACAAGACGTGATTATGGGATTGTGAGTTAACACTTGGCTCACATAAGGCACTATTATATTTAATATCATATCAAAATTCGTTATGGAGAGCATCAAGGGAACACTCTCGCTCCACATTACACGGGAGAAGTTTGGATTTCCCCTAATTTTAATGGTGGCTATGGATGGTATGAATCAAAATATTAATTTGGCTAAGGCCATGGGGATGTTTAGGTGAGTTAAAATGACAAATGAGTTTAGTATCACTCACCTTTTTTTTGTAGATGATGTTTTTTCATTTCTAATCACATTGGGAGACTTTACACCACATATTTCATCATTCTAGTGAGGCTTCTAGACTTACTCTAAATGTACAAAAGTATATTATTATTTCTCACATGGGAAACCTTCAGAGATAAATCACATTGCTAAGACGTTTGGGGTCTCCATGAAGCCCCTTCATGAAGGCTTTACATATTTGCGATGTATATTGAAGCCTAGAAACTACAATTTGGGGGACTAGACATGGCTACTCTCTAAATGTTGGAAAAATCTCAAATTTTGGACTCACCCTTTGGCTCTCACTGGGTGTGGGGTTCACTTTGATTCAATCTGTCCTACAACAATTGACAATATTTTGGATGCATCTATTTTCCCTTCCTAGACTCATTATTTATAATATTCTCTTTGTTTTAGCCAACTTCCTATGCTGCTAGACACACGGGAATCACAAATTTCATACTACCCTTTCGGTGACTAGACATGGCTTCTCTCTAAATTTTGAAAGAATCTGAAATGTTGGACTCACCATTGGGTAGGAGGTTCACTTTGATTTAATTTGTCCTTCAATAGTTGAAAATATATTTAATGCATCTATTTTCCATTCTTGAACACATTATTTCTAAGATTGTATATGTTTTAGCCAACTTCCTATGGTCCCAGACTCATGGGAATCTAAAATTCTATTTGGTTAAGTGGAGCTCTATTTCTAGCCCAAGAGTACTAGGTGGATGGGGTATTCTAAATAAAAAGTTATTTGGTTAGTCATTATTAAGGAATTCCCTTAGGTTGGAAATATTTTGTGAATCCATTTAGAAGGAGATTGTATGAGAAAAATAGCTTAAGAGAAGACCTATCACAAATTGGCTTAGGGTAGCAGAGACCGATATAAGAAATGGATCTTTCATATGGCTGCCTTTTCCAAGGATAAAACTTTGGTTCTTGAAGTTGATTAAATGGTAATTCGGGAAGGGCAATATGATTATCATCACACAAGAAGGGATTGTAGCATTGTCACTTAACACTTAGCTCACATAAGGCACTATTATATATAAGCTAACATAGAAAGTCATTATGGAGAGCATCAACAAAACACTCTAGCTCCACATTTCAAGGGAGAAGTTTGGGTATCCCCTAATATTTATTGTGTTTATCAATGGTATCACTCAAAATATTAATTTGGCTAGGGAAATGGGGATGTTTAGGGGATTCAAAATGACAAAGGAGGTTAGTATCGCTCACATTTTTTTTAGATGATATTCTGAAATTTTAAATAACACTGGGGGGCTTTACACCACATATTTCAATGTTTCAATGAGGTTTGTTAATTTATTGTAAATGGACAAAGGTCTATTCTTATTTTCTCACATGGGAACCCTTAAGATATAAATCGCATTTCTCAGACATTTGGGGTCTCCACCATGCCCCTTCATGAAGGATTTACCTATTTGGGATGTAGGTTGACGCCTAACAACTAGAGTTTTGGGGACTAGAAATCATTACTCTTTAAATTTTGGAAGAATCTCAAATGGTAGACTCACCCTTTAGCTCTCACTAAGTGGGAGTTTCACTTTGATTCAATCTGTCCTTCAATGATTGACAATATTTTGGATGCACCTATTTTCCCTTCCCACACTCATTATTTCTAAGATTTGCTTAGTTTTAGTGAGCTTCCTATCTAGCCACACAAATGGGAATCACAAATTTCATACACAAATCAGAATCACAAATTTCATACTACCCATTTCGTGACTAGACATGCCTACTCTCTAAATTTTGGAAGTAGCTCAAATGTTGGAATCACCATTGGGTAGGAGGTTCACGTTGATTCAATTTGTCCTTCAACAGTTGACAATATATTGGATGCATCTATTTTCCCTTCTCGAACACATTATTTCTAAGATCCCCTCAATTTCAGCCACCTTGCTATGGTCAAGACTCATGAGAATCTTAAATATTTTCTCATCAAGTGGAGCTCTATTTCCAACCCAAGAGTATTGGGTGGATGGGGTATTGTAAATTCAAAGGTACAATGTTAGTGACTATTAATGAAGTCCCTTAGGTTGGAACTATTTGGTGAAGCCATTTGGAAGGAGATTATATCAATAAAATACCGTAAGAGAAGACCTATCACAAACTGGATTAGGGTAGAGGAGATTGGTATACGAAAGGGATATTTTATATGGCAAAGCTTTCAAAAGATAAAACTTTGATTCTTGAAGTTGATTAAATGGGCATTTGGGAAGGGCAATATGATTATCATCACATAGGAAGGGATTGTGCGATTTTGTTTATGGATGGTATCACTCAAAATATTAATTTGGCTAGGGCAATTAGGATGTTTACAGGATTTAAAATGATAGAGAAGGTTAATATCACTCAATTTTTTTTTGTAGATGATATTCGGATATTTCAAAGGACACGGGGAGGCTTTACACCACATATTTCAATGTTTCGGTGAGGTTTGTGGATTTATTGTAAAGGGACAAAAGTCTATTCTTATTTTATTGCATGTGAACCTTTAAGATATAAATATCATTTCTCAGACATTCGGGTTCTCCACCATGCCCCTTCATGAAGGCTTTACCTATTTTGGATGTAGGTTGAAGCCTAACAAATAGATTTTTGGGGATTAGACATGGTTACTCTCTAAATTTTGGAAGAATCTCAAACGTTGGACTCACCCTTTGGCTGTCACTGGGTGGGAGGTTCACTTTGATTGAATATCTCCTTCAACAATTGATAATATATTGGATGCACCTATTTTCTCTTCCCACACTCATTATTTCTAAGATCCATTTAGTTTTATCCATATTCCTATGCTTCCACACAAATCAGAATCACAAATTTCATACACAAATGGGAATCACAAATTTTGTATTACCCTTCCCTCACTAGACATCGCTACTCTCTAAATTTTGGAAAAAGTTAAAACGTTGGAATCATCATTGGGCAAGAGGTTCATTTTGATTCAATTTGTCCTTCAACATTTTACAATATATTGGATGCATCTATTTTTCCTGCTCGCACACATTATTTCTGAGACCCCCTGAGTTTAGCCATCTTCCTATGGCCTGAGACTCATGAGAATCTAAAATTTTATTTGGTTAAGTGGAGCTCTATTCCCAACCCAAGAGTACCAGGTGGATGGGGTATTCTAAATACAAAGGTACATGGTTATTCATTATTAATGAAGTCCCTTAGTTTGTAACTATTTGATGAAGCCATTTTGAAGGAGATTATATCGGCAAAATACCTTAAGAGAGGAACTATCACAAACTGGATTAGGGTAGTGGAGATTGGTATAAGAAAGGGATCTTTCATATGGTAGAGTTTTCAAAAGATATAACTTTGGTTCTTGAAGTTGATTAAATGGGAAATATGATTATGATCACATACGAAGGGATTGTCGGATTGTCACTTAACACTTGGCTCAGTACATAAGGAACTATTATATATAACTTGATATAGAAAGTCATTATGGAGAGCATAAGTGAACACTCTAGCTCCACATTTCAAGGGAGAAGTTTAGATATCCCCTAATATTTATCTCTTGTTTATGGATGCTATCACTCAAAATATTAATTTGGCTAGGGCAATTGTTATATACCTAGGGGGGATAATATGGGGTACCAAGGGAGGTACCCATGGTAATAATCTAGTAATGGGAAGGGCCATAGTAATAAATAAGGTGGTTAAACCATATCATGTAAGCGACCACAAGTAATTAGTAATAATGTAATGTGCCCATGGTATTAGTGGATGGTATGAGGGAACCATGGTAATGATCCATGGTATTGAATGTATGAGGCCTATATAGAGGCTAGAGACTCCACATGGAGAGTGTCAAAAATATTGTCAAGGATTATTGTATGAACAAGCATATGGCTTGTGGAGTGTTCTCCTTCCCTAAGGTGCGAATGTATGGTGTTGCCCTACCATAAGGGTTTGATAATAAAGAAGCATTTCTATCTATTCAGATCTTGTTATTCTTGGGTTTATTTATATTTTCATATAATTTTGGGTTAGATTCACAACAAGTGGTATTAGAGCTACAACAACTGATGTTTCCACTAAATACCACTTTCCCCTGATGCATATGTTTCCATTACATACTTTGACATTGATTTAAAAAAGGCTTTGATATGAAAAGAAATGGTCTTCCTCTCCACTTGAAAAGAGGCTTCCAAACTATTTGAAATGGGAAATGGTGACTCAATACAAGAGAAATTTAACACTCACTTTCACCAATACTGACCTGCATCCCTGTAACTAATAGTTTCCAAACTTGGACTGAATTGATTCATTCTGACATTAAGAAGAAGAGCTTTAGGCACAAACTATAATTCATGTTGCATTCCATGATTATGACTAAGATGTTTGGTTTCATTGATCAAACTATCTTTGGGCTAAGACTCAAAACTTGAGCAAGCATCATGTTGATTGTTATGTTGTTCCTTTACAAAAATGATTACAAATATTTTATTTGAACTTATTAATCGCTTCATCTGATTAGAAATAACTAAATTCAAGTGATTTTTATTATGATTTACCCTTACAATAAATTCAACCCCATCTCTCTTAACGTGATATTTATGCTGTCTCCTGTAAAACACTGCATCACGATCATAAGGGGTCATAATATAATTAGAGCCGACATAAAAGTAATAATGTTAGGGCTCAATAATAGAAATAGTGAGCTTCTATGGGTCATAATAATAACAATATGGGGATTACATGGGCACAACAATATAATAAGGGGGTTGTACTAATAACAATAAGGGGTTACACTAGTAGTATAGGGACCTAACATGCCCCTCTCCTTCAAAATTTGTTGTCCTCAATGCTTGAGTAGTTCTTGATGCTTCTATCTAAAATTCTTGTCCTCCCATGTGGAATCTTTAGCAGGTAAGTTCTTCTGCTTGACGAGATACCCTGAAATTGAGATACTCTGAAATTGATCGATTTCGTAGTTGCCAGGTTCTTATTTCTATGACTGCTCCAGGTTCCAGTATGATATTTCCTTCCTCTTCAAGTTCTAGCCATATTGTTTGAATTGGGATCTTCTGTAAATTTTAAATGAGTGGCCACACTTCTTGGTCCTTCTTCCATTCATCCCTTACTTCATTTATACAATTTGTTTGGATAATATAAATAGCACAAAACAATGCTTCCACATCCTCATCCTTTCTTGAGAGTGCATCTGCAACAAAATTTTGCTTACCTTTTCTACCGATGATGTCAAAGTCATAACCCAACATATTTGTTACCCATTTTTTTTGTTATTCTAAATATAATATTTGTTCTAAAAAGTATTTAAGACTATCATGATCCATTTTTACCTTGAAATTCTTCCCATTGTGTAAGGTCGCCATTTCTTAAGTGCATGTAGTATTGCCAACATTTCCTTCTCATAAATAGCTTGCTTGAGATGTAGTCGTAAACATATCCAATCACCTAGATCAAAACATTTTTCACTGTGATGTTGATTTAACTATTTTTTCATTTGATTCTGCACCAAAGTGGCATTATCCTTTAAAAGTTGGAGAACTTGTTGTTGATGCTTGATGTGATCTTTCACTGCTGGAACCTTTTTCTTCTTTAGATGTCCATATATCTTGATAGTTTGAGGAGTGGTAATTCCAGCCAATGAATTACAAAATATAGTTGGATTCATTTCTTCTTTCTCAATGTGATCTTTCACTTCTTGAACATTTTTCTTCTTGATATGTCCTTCTATCCTGATAGTTTGAGGAGTAGTAATTCTGGCCAATGCATTACAAGATATGGTTGCATTCATTTCTTCTTTCTCAATGTGATCTTTCACTTCTTGAACCATTTTCTTCTTGATATCTCTGCAAATATAGTGCTAAAAGTTCTACAATTTGAAACCGAGGTTCATAATAATTTAAGCCCAAATAGGATTTGTTTTAGCTTCTGATACATCGCAGAAAAAAGTTATAACACAATTGCTACGATGACCTCTTTGAAGCAGCAAAACCCTAGAATTCAAAGCTCTGATACCAAATTTTATGCAACCAGTGCACAAAAAGATAGAAAATACAGATGAACACCTTAGAAATAAGACTCTTCGAGGGGGAAACCTACTTTACATTACACAAATGAACATGATACAAATGAAAAGACCTCCTTTCTATATATAGGATTCTAAGGCGTCATAATATAATTAGAGCCAACATAACAATAATAATGCAAGGGAACAATAATAACAATAGTGGGCTTCTATGGGCCAAAATAATAACAATATGGGGACTACATGGTCACAAAAATATAATAAGGGGGTTGTACTAATAACAATAAGGGGTTACACTAGTAGTATAGGGACCTAACAATCATCAAGATTAAACATCAATAATGTATGCTGCAAATATGAATGTACCAATGTATTTTAATAAACTTTCACGTGTATCCAATGCAATACCAGGTGCCAATGCTTTCTTTCTAAACTCTTGGGTAAACTCTTGAACACTTTGCCCTTTGCCTTGCCTCAAATGCTACTAATCAGTAATAGTTTGCTGCATGTATCCTAAAGGATATAATTGTTTCCTAAGAGATTTTAAAAACTTAGACCATTAAGAGATGACTTTTCCTTTTCACTTTACATCTATCTGAGTTTTACTTTCCCACCAAATTAAAGTTGTTCGCCCCATTCTAAATGTATGTAACTAAATTTTCATTTTATCGTTAGAAATGTTTTGAGTGCAGCAATACACTTCTAACTACTTATTTGAGTTATCTAGCTTTTGAGGATTCATTTCGCCATCATAAATAGGTAACTCAAATTTTACATCAAGTTCTAAAAGAGATGTTTTCTTATGTTTCTTTTCTATGTCAGATTCTACACTAGAAGAAGAAGAAGAAGGTTGTGATGGAGATGATGGAGGTGAAGGTGGTTTATTCACCTTGCCTTTACCTTTTCCTTCTTCAATGTCTTTGAAGAAGAAGTTGCATCTCTCACATTCTTATCTTCGTAGAGTTCTCCCAACATATGTTGCATATTCAACAATACTTGCTGAAACTGTTCATCACTCATTTTAGTTTTTGGCATTTCAGCTGCATCGTATCTTGTGATCGTCGACTTATGAATGACTCGTCACTTTCCAATCTCTGGATCAATCTGATCAAGGATTCCTTCTCCACGTTGCGACTTTGACCTGGTTAACATTCAATGGAAAATTATACAAACACAACCTGCTCTAATACCAAATTATATGATATGAAATGATCATATGTTAAAACTAAAGTAGAATTGATTATGCCATTAATGAATAGAATGTTAATTTAAAGTGCTAAAACTGTGAGAATTGCTTGAGATGAAGATTTAATGCCAGCAGATAAAACATAAGAAGGATGGATAATAGAAGTTAAAACATAAAAAAAGTAGTGATACCAGACAACAATATTGATTATGCAGTTCATCCTTGATGGACTACATCTCTGGGTCCGCTTTCAAGATAGGTTACTTCTTTATTAGGATTGAAAATGAAGAGGTCGAATTACACAGAAATTTGAACAAACTGAATATGCATGTAGGCACTCCTGGTCACCACCTTAAAAGATCCCTCTGAACTAGCTTTCCGCAGCCTATCACGGTTCCCAATTCTGACTCTAGATGCTCTTGTTACACTAAAAACAAAATCAACTATAACCTTGAGAACCTGCATACAAAATTCAATGCCACTCCAATGTCCTATTCGTGAAACAAACTACCTTTATAACCTTGCCAGTGCATGCAAAATCCCTCCACTGAGTTGAGGAATGCATTTTCTCTAATTTGGGTTATAAAAGGCTTGGTCTAGTCATGATTTTCCACCTAGCGATAAGGTTTCTTGGTCATGGAATTAGTTTTGCACCAAAATTGCAATGAAAAACCACAAATAAACTTTATATTAAAGTAAAATTATAAATTGTTTACTAACCGGGCGGAGGAGGTTGAACGCCCACATGTGAACAAGGTGATTTGGCTGCAGTCTTGTTATAAGCCGTGACATTGCAGGCATATCCCAATGGTTGTGGTCAGCAATGTGAACACATATAACTCAAACATGGTTATCTAGGTGACGGTTCCGGTCTATTGACTATCGGTGAGATGCTATAGTTAGCACCCGCTCAATTCACATGCCAAAACACATTTGTGGTTGCTTTGTGGTTAACTCGAATTGCAGAGGTTTATTCCCTCTACTCACATGCCATCCTATCCCTACACGGTTTCCAAGCCCAGTGGTTAACATAACCCCGATGACTTATGCTTGATCACATGTCTACTTCCATAGTCTGCATACCTCAGTGGTTAGGCCCACAGTTATGACTATTATAATGTATTTTGCAATGTTTTTAATATATATGTGACGACCGAGAGGGTAATGGTTTAGGTTTTACGTATTTAATATGTTTTTTAATGTATTTTATGTTATCACTCAGGTTGTTCCATGCCTCCTGAAGGGAATACAGCTGAGGTAACCACTAACCAATCTTTTAGCTGCAGGTCCTAACCTACCTGCAACCAGAGAGGGCTCTCTCTTTGTAATTTAGCTTTGTTTTGGAGTATTTTAGGCTAGTTATGATGCACAGGGTTTTGATTTAAGTTTGTTGGATGGTGATTTTAAGCAAAGCTGGGGTCTAAGTCTAAAACGGTATGTTTCATTAGGCAATGGAGTCAATGATGGTGTACTGCTGAAAGTGTTTCTTGGGGAAATGGTAATGCTACAGAGCGGGATAGGCAATCTAGGAACAATTTTCAAATCTGGAAATGATGGAGTGAAGTCAGGGAATGAAAGGCAATTAAGAATCTTTCATTATGCTGGTAGAGGGAAAGTGTATGAATATTATCCAGGAGCAATTAAGAATTCCTAAACAGTATTCAAAATGAAGGAATTAGTGCAGTAGTTAATAATTCATATTTATGACTAGTTCTGAAGAGAACATGATGAATAACAGAGATTGAACACAGGGTGTATTTAAACAAATCCTAGGCTATTCTTCTTCTCTGTTACCAAGATTTTGGAACGTATGTGAAATTTGTAAAGACAAAAAACATAAAACACAGTTTAGAATAACTTATTGATCCATAGAATGACACAGGAATTATGTAGCAAGTCCGAGAGCATCAACTCCACATCCAGACGATCATCAACAGTGAACTTCAACAACTTTTGTATTAAAACAGTCTGATAGTTTACATTGCAGTCTAGAAATAAAATCACCAACCCCTAATACATTCTATGAGGAGGTATTTATACAAAAATTAGATACAAAATATCTTGCAGATAAGTCTTCATGCAATAAATTTCTTTACCAACTCTTCAAAATAAGTAAATGAGGGAAATAAATGCTACAGTAATTGTTGGTGTGCATATCTGTCCAATTTGTCAGAGATATTTGACTTTCTAGACTAAATGAGACGGCAAGAGCTGCATCTCTAATTTGCGAGTCCTACATTTGATATCTTGTTGTACATACTTGGCCTTTTATTAATGAGCTGCAGTAATAATTTGACCCTTTCCTTCTTCTGTTTTTTTTGTTTGACAGGTGGCCTGTGTATCCAAATTTGCTGACTTGTAGCTGATCAATAGAGGGAAAAGGACCGAAATTACCTTGGTAAAATCTCCAGCATTGCCTGCCACCAATCCTCTGTAGGCAACTGATGCCTTTGTATTTTAATCAGTGTTTCATTAGCTTTAGTGTATCTATATAAATTGGGTGGAACCTCAAAAAGATGATTTATCTCATGTTCAACGTAAAACAGGTTTTCTAATTTGTCATAAAGACTCTGTCCAGAGGGAGGCCCTGTTTCTTCTAAGTTACTTGAGGATGATTTAATCTGATTGGAAACATAGTTATTCATTCTGGTAATATACTGTTCATAGGATAGTAGTCTTCCAACGCTAGTCAATAGGCTGGGTAATACTCTGCTTTGCAATCCTGCCATTTTTAGCTTGAAGTCATTTATTTATGCCTGCATTTCCTGGCATTTTCTTTCTAGAGTCTGCACAAAATTTCTTAGGGTCAGCACCTTTTTTGCTGTCAGAATAGTATCTGTACTGTTACTGATGTCTAATTCTTCCAACTCCTTTTTGGTATGGGTGTTTAGGAAGTGAATCATTTTATTGGCCTACTCAGGGATATTTCCCAATGCTACTCTAGTCCTTTTAGTCTCAAATTGAGCTAGCCCTATTAATTCTATTTGTTCATGTATGGCCTGAATCAATCGCCATTGGTCAGTGATTGATTGGCCAACTTTGGCCCACAAAATCTTCTTGATTTTAGCTAAAGTTTTGTCTAAAGTAAGCTTTTTCTCTAAGGCCTTTATTTTTTTGTACAAGGCTTTTATTTCTCTTTGTTTCTCAGCCACTGTCATCTTGGACTTGTCATAGCTTGCCTCCAGCTTGGCCAACTTTTCTTTGGCCTCTTTCACCTCTGTCACTTGAGCTTCTAGCTCTTTGACTGCTTTCATCATTTCTTCCATACTCATGCTAAATTCTGGTGCTATTGTTGCTACTACCACTGTTGTAGTTAATGTAGTTGTTGTGGATGCTAGAATGACAGGAGGGATTGCTGCTACTTGTGTGGGAGGGACAGTGACAACAGTTGGAGTTGTTTGAGGTGGCTAGGAGGTTGACTCTCCCTGCTTGTCTTGCAATGCTCTATCCAACTCTTCCTCCATCTGAATTATTCTTTGATTCATCCTCATGAGCAGATCCATTGTATCTTCACCTTCTTTCTCTTACACAAGTTCTGCAGTTTGAGGGTGCATAGTTACAGACAACCTCAATTATTTTCTGAGTGTAGCAATATCTTCCTCTTTTTTATTTATGAGGGCCTGGATGCCTTTAGCACCATTCTTAGGATCATGTCCTAGTTCCACAATGATTTCCTCCAATGTCTTTATTCTGTTATCTTTGGCTGAGGAAGACATTCTTTCCAAATCCAACTGAGTGTTTGTATTTTCAATGATTCCTTCAGTTGATGGGCCAACATAGCCTTGTCTGCTAGAGTGGCATAGACCATTTCACTTGTTTTCTTGTGAAGCTCTATTTGGTCCATCGGGTTTATGTCCTTGGAGAGGACCTCTAAGTTGGTCTTTATATAGTCTGCAGTTGTCTGTGGCTGTGGTATCTTAGGCTTAAAATGACTCAGAATCATCTTTTCCTCCTTAAATTCATAAGCTGCCATTAATCTCTGCTATTTGGAGGGTGTTGCCTTGAGGAATTGATGATACAGCTGTACTCTCAACAACTCATTTTGAGCCTTGATTTCCATGAAAGTTCCTTTAATGCCAGGCGGTTGCTTGCTTTGCTGCCTTGAGGAGGACACCACCATACCATGCTGCCTCTCTTGCTCTTGCTGGAATGAACTGGTAGGTGTTTGCTGGCTAGTTTCTCTCTCCCTCCTCAGACTCTCTATGGCTTCTTCACTTATTTTCTCCTCAACTTGAGGATAAATTATTTTCCTTTTGGCCTCTGGCTGCTGTGTTGAGCCACTAGCATGTGTAGTTTCTTCCCTATCCCTCTTCTTGCCCCTTTCCTCATTAACGGGAGTCTGTAATGCTGGAATATATGGTGCCTCAGTCTGCTGTGGAGGGGCTTGCCCTTGATCCTGCTCTTTTGAGGTAGTAGGATGTTCAGTCACTGTTTCTTTCTCTGCATCCATTACTTCCTTTCCTTTTGTTGTACCTGTTACTGGTGTAGACCTTTCTTCCATAGCTTGTGAAGCTACAATAGTTGATGTGCCTTCTCCAACTTGCTGTGGCAGTTTGAATGTCACCTGCTCACAAGAATCCAAGTCAAGAGTTCTTTCCAAATCTTTCACATTTTTCTCCATTATTTCTTCTTGGGTGAACTATTCAACTAGTGTACCTTGCACCCACTCATCTTGATTAGCAAATTGTTCTATTTGTGGGATTTTGTAATGTTCATAGGCTGACAACCTATATTTTATTTTTCTGGCATTGATAAAACCATCTGGGTCATAAGGTACCCACCAAAAACTCCTTTTCAACTTGAGTTTCTCCCTCAATATTTGGTCAGCATCTTGCCAACCTTCTTTCTTGTTCATGACAAAGGGGCCTAGTTGGTCTTTGAATTTCAACCGAGCCTTTTTCTTGGCACTGTGAAAAATGAGTTAAATCTGAATTAATGAGTTTCCTGTAATATTCCAAGGCAAATAGTCTCATTGGCACATATCTTGGCAGCCTATAGGGACAGAGCTCACAAGCATAGACCCTAATGACAGTGTGATTCTGGTAAAAGTACGAGTCACCTATTTTGTAGTTCTTTGAAAGCTGCAATATTTTCTGCATGTCATAGGATAGCCTAGCAGGAGGATTTCTCTTCAGGAGATAAGAAATTGGATAGACAAATAGGTCGATGAACCCACAGTAAGAGTAGGGGGAATTGTGGACTTCATGAAAGACTGAGGTCTAGAAAATTACAGACCTCTTTTCTCCTTTAGAGTCCAATCTTTTGATGGGGCATTGGAAGCAGTCTGGCTGATAATACATGAATATATGGTAGATGTAGGATGAGTATTTGAAGAATCCCTCCCTATCCAGTTTCACTAGGTGGTCATGTATCTTATTAGAGATGAATTTGGCATAATTGTACTTGACAGCAGGGGCTATCCTGGGCTATATGTAGACAACATGACCGGAATAGTTTCATCAATGTGCTCACTTGTTTTGAAACCTAGTACATAGGATATCATATCAACTAATAACTTGCCCACTTCATTGAAATTTACATAGATAAAAGGAGGTGGCTCTGTAGGCAGGCGATCTGCTCTCATGAATACTTTGGCAATTCAGGCTATCTTAGAGCTTGAGAGTTTAGGACCTTCATCAAGCAGGAATTTCATAGAGAGAGGGACCAGAAGCTGAGTTTGCTTGAAATTTAGCATTTGGTTGATGGAGTCAGGAGTTATATGAAAGAGGATGCTCCCATATGGACACTTGATTTCTCTTTGATTTGGCTCATAGTTTTCAGCACAAAGGTCGATTATTTCAGGGAAAATGTTGACAGAAGGGAGGCAGTAAATGGGCAAGTTTGATTCCCATATTCCATACATATCACACTTGTTCAAAAAATTGTTTCTCAACTAACAGAATGTCTGGAGGTGGTTTCTGTCACCCACCAAGTCTTGAATTAGGTGGTCTATATCAGCCAAAGGTAATGCTTCAAGCTTCTTGTGAGGTGCATTGAGAGGAGTGATGTTCAAGGCTGCTAGAGTGGCCATCGTGAATGCCCTGTGTCTGTAATCTGAACTTTGGATTGGTGTAACAACTGAACAGTGAAAATTGCCTCTGAAGCTTTGTCAGGGAGTTGTAGAATGAGCTTAGATATAGAACTAGCCTTTACTATGTATAGTTTATGGTAAAACAACAAATTTGTAGAATTTAGACAAGTTTTTTGAATGAATTTGCTGGACTCATAGACACTATGAGTAAGCTGCAGAGGGAATGGGATTGATTTTTAACCAAACAAGTGAAATTTTGCAGAGGATTTTGACAAAAGGAGTGAATGCATGGGCAGTTTGCAGATTCTACCGACGAAAACGGCCTCGAAATGTATTTTAATGGCGGAATTTGCAGAGAAGGGCAAGTTTGCCAGGTTGCTCTTGAACAAAGGGTCACCTAGTGAATTTATAGGTGGAATTTCAGGGGCTAGAGTGCATTTTAGTTTGAATTCGAGCTCCTTAGTCAATTTTAATGGTGAAATTTCTAAAAAACAGGGTTTATGGGTCAATTGTGGGTAAATGCCTGTTTTTATGGCACAGAGGATAGCTAGTAGGGGTGCCTCGAGCTATGGAGTCGAGCTACAGAGCCAGATTCGCAAGGTGATGGACTGTGCAGGTTGGTGGCCAATTTGAATGTAAAATCGCATGTAAGCAGCTCCACAGGCACAACAATAGAAAACAAACAAAATAGTCATTTTCACGACTTTTTATTGAATTTTGGACATTTTAGTGCTTTTGGTGCTTTTCGGGGATGACGTCATCATGACGTATTTTGGTGCGTAGCGGGTACGGAAGATGATGTGGCAGTTGATGCGTATGGTGACATGGCATGCGACATGGTGGCAGGGTGCTGATGTCAGCGGGTGATGTGGCAGTGGTACAGAGGAGCGGGGGGGGGCGGGATGACATGTACGTGACGTCATATGGTGACGGGGACATGACGTCATCGGGCAGGTGACGAGTGGTTTCTGGTTTTCCCCGTACCGCTTTTGGCCTGGGGTGGTATTGCAGAGGGGGCTCTGATCACGCCGAGAGATTGATGCGTGGCGGGGTTATGGTAACAATACTGCCCATCCCTCAGATGGTAACATTCGGCAGATCGAGGCATGCGATATTTCCGCTCACCATTGGATCGTGGGTGTTGGATCAGATGGCGGACGGGCGACGATGAACGGCGAGTAGTTTTGGACGCGGGACCCACCGAATATTATATTGTTTGATAACGTGCCGGGGGTAATAAGGTATGGTATATGTGTGGGGGTTCAACATAGTTATTAATCTAACCAAATGTTAAATTAATTCTAAACGTTTCGACGTGGAAGGGCTAATACAAGTCCCAAACGAACTTAATATTCCCCGAACTGTATTGTATGGCTATAGTGCCAAAGGGTAGGGATATTTAGTATTTTTTGGGGTTTTTATATAGTTTTTTGTAAAAATAGGGGTGGGAAAATGACTTAGGGAGCTAAATAATAAAGTTAGATGTTAATATGACTTTATGGAATGAGACTGTATGTACAAATGCTAAGTTTGTAAAGTGAAAGCTTAGACATATGAAAATGAAAGGAGTATGGAATGATGATTTTCACACAAGAAATGTGGCTTCTTTTCCTTAAGTAAACTCAAAGTTTGACTTAGCATTTCTCATAAAATGAAGTGAAAAAGGACTATTGGGCAGATCCCAAGGGCCTTGAGGGGATGTTAGTAGAATATTTATGGGGGAATGAAGGGGAATTAGTCATGCTTCCATTGTTATGCAACCTAACAACTGCCATGGTACCAATGTTACTGATGAGATGAGTGATTCTTGACAAGAAAAGGTGATCACAACCTTGTTTCTGCAGCCTCAAACTGCCTACCCAGCCTAACACACCTAGAATTTTTTCTTCCTTTGGATTGGGTGCGTTTGGACTAGCAAACCATGATTGTCCTCTTTTCTTTTGACTGCCCTCCTATCTAAATCTATCCTTATCTCTTCCAAGGGCTCAGATTAAGCAGTTGGGCCTTTTATTTCTCTATCTATCTAGTGATCTGCCAAGCTTAAACTGTTTGTATAGACCTTCACTCTATATTCTACAACAGTAAATTTAAATATGGACTGGCCTAGATTGAGCTGTTAGACCATTCATTAAATGTGAATAAATCACTGATTGTATGACTTGAAGTTATTCAAAAATGGAATAGTAGTGGCATTTGAGCTAGCGCACTTTCTTGGCCTTTTGGTTGGGGTTCATTTCCTTCATTTTTCTCTTGGCCAATTCATTCTTATTTTTTTCCCTTTGATTTTTCTTTTAGGGCATACCCTCTTTTCATTTTTTAATTTTTTGATTTTCTTGGAAATATGGAACCTTTGCAGCATGGAAAGGATGACATATTTGGCATTTCCCTAGTCAAGTCAATCATTAAAAATGAAACCTATTGGTATAGGAACCTAACATGTTCAATACATGTTTTAATGCATAGAGGTAACACATTAGGTTTTAATGTATACTTTAGACTTTAGGATTAATGTATTAGGGTTCTAGGTCTTTAGTTTGGGTTTCTTCATTACATGTTTCTCACCATAGATTTTAAAGCTAGGTTTCAACCTTTACATCACATAAAAACCCATTTACAATAAATTGTCATAAAGTGACGTTTGCGACAATCATAACATGATGATGATAGCCAACCCTGCAAAATGGATGAAAAGCCCATGTCGACAATAAATCTTGTGAGGCGGGTGACAAACACATGTCGACGACCTTATTGTGGTGGAACTGATGACAACCACATGTCGACAACCAAGCACAAAATTATATAACCATGAAAACCATTAACATTACCTTGACAACCTGAACCATAAACAACATTGTCAAAACTAAACAACACCAGACTGAATGTTGACGACGACACTGAACATGTGTAACTAATTTGACAAGATCCTCTTGGATCAGTGTCGGTCGCTTAGAAAACCAATATACCCTAAATAAGATACATTGATAATCTCGTTGATGTAGGATGCTCTCTTAGCTCCTATGAGTTGCACCATGAACACACCTTCCCAATCCTTCTACTCCCAATCTACCAACTCCAATCTCCTTCTATCATTAAACCAGCTCCTTTAAGTCACTAAACTCGGCTTCGCCTGCTCTTTAGTTGAGCATTAGTCCTTCAACGCATCAACACATCAACGATTTTATCGAGTTGTTCACAACTCTATTTGTGGACAAATCTCAACTACCCAGTGTTGCTCCTTAGTCCTATGCTGCCCAATGAAGACACACTTAGTGTTGGAGGGATTCCTAGTATCACTATCGAATGTCCTTCTTAAGAGATAAACTTAAGGCATGGAGGACTTCCCAACTTCTGTTTTAGATGTCCTTCTTCACAAGGAAAGTTTAAGGTGACAAACTAGTCTTGGCTTATCAAATCCTTGGTCTTTTCTCCTGTCACTTCTAACAATCCCTTAGAATATCAAGGGACTTGTTCCTTAGGGCTTGAAGTAAGCCTCTACAATCCTCCACATGTTTTCCTTTAGGCTTATCCAATTCTACCACTCCTAACAGACCTAAATTTCTTCTTAGATCACTACACGAGGGCCAACTTGGTCCACTCTCACCCTGCTCTCCACCAATCCATGGCAGTCTAATACAATGTCCTTGCCTACTACCTCTCATCCACTAGCATCCAACCATCAACAAATCATCTACAACTCACTGTTGATTCCTTCTTTCTTACATATCTGTGCATGTAGAGCACTCATTGGGGCACACCCAGCTACCCAAACCTTGCTCAATTGAATGTGTTCCTTTTTTCACCTTGCTACCTTTCTTCATTTCGTTTCCAACATTCTTCCTACACTGTTTCAAGCCCCAAGGCTCCTCCTTAATAATCCTATAACATCACAAATAGCTACAACAAGGTCTTAGCCTCCTTAGATAGGCAAATCACCTCTGTTCAGGTTTCCACCTACTCCATGTGAATGCAGCTAGGAGAGAAGAGCTTATCCAGCCATTTGGCCTAGACAAAATGACCCTCCCACAACAATTTACCTACAATACTTCACTGTAGCCCCAAACAAAGACAATACCAACCAAATGTAGCACACAAACACGTCCAACTTCCCTCCCAAACGAGCAGCCTAGGTCGACAAGACATATGCACTCAAAAGTTTCTAAGACATGTCCTCGAATGTCCTTGTTGGCTACATTAGACCTATGACCTAGTTTCATAAGGAATCCACTACCTAATAATAGAGAAACTATCTCCAATCTCATGCTCCTTTCCTCCTACGTCCTTTACTTAGTTGTTATCCTATTTCACAACTAATATTTGATGTTGGATTACCCTTGGATGTTTAGAAATACCTCTCACATCACTTCAATTTATACTATTTTATGTGGCTCCATCAAACAACGCATGTGGCACACATAAACCTCAAGCCAACGTGACTTGTATACCAGAAGAACCCGTAAGCACATAGAAAAATTAATAGCTTCATTTGTAAATCGCGGATTTGAATGATTTTCACTGCCCCTTTCTCCTCTAAGGGTCCTCTAACACTTCCATGTGTCAAATCACTCAACCACATCATAGTTTCACACCCAGATGCTTAGGTGCAAAGGCCACCACGTTAGGTTCTAAGCCCCCAAGCTACTTTTGTGGGCTAATTCCTCTAAAACCCGCTAGCTTAGTGTATGGAGTACCTCCCAAGCTACAAATCTCAACCAGGAAGGCTTTGAGATCGAGAATAGCATGGGAACACATAAAAAAGGTATAGTCAATAAAATGTTTGTATATCTTATGCTTTAAGTTGTAGTTGGCAAGGGTTAATGTTTCAAAGTGAGCCTAGATGAATAACATGAGCCCTGTTCAAATTTCTTCATGTGAAAATTTTTTTATGAGCTGATATTATTTAAATGTTTTTTATACTTATTTAATTTGTTTGTTTGTTTGTTGGTTTTTTGTTTTTTCTTGGCAACATGAGCAAAATTTCAAATTTTCTAATTTCTTCAAGTGAACATTTTTTTATGAGCCTAGACTATTTAAATGTTTTTATAGTTTTTAATTATTTATTTATTATTTATTTTTTTTTTTTAGTTATTTTTTTTAATTTATTTTGGCAACATGAGCAAAATTTCAACTTTGATGACAGATCAACATCTTTACTTACACATCATAATGGACTGTAAAATGAGCCTCTTAGGTCAATAATTTTGAAAAATAGAATTATAACCTAAACTGTAAGTAAACTTTTTGCCTTCGGGCACATTGAAAAGAAAAAACCATAGTTAGTAACAATAATGTTATTTTTGTTTCCTTAGTAAGGAGACGAAGAGTATGAGGAAGAATTAATTGTGAGCTAAACGGTAAGAAAACTTTTCCCTTCCCACACACTGGAAGAGACCATAGTCAGTTACACTAATCTTATTTATGTTTCCTTAGTAACAAGATGGAGAGTAAGAGGGAGAGTTAATTATGGAGACTTGGGAACTCACACTACTACCAAATCAACAATCGTTATTTTTTTTTTTAATTTGTTATATTAGTCATTTTTTTTGGAGGAGAAGTCGCCCTAACAGTTGGAACTCAGGGCACAACATCATTCCTAGATTCACGGGGTTTTGTGTTAATTTTCACTATGCTTTATATCTATTTTCGGGAAATAGAGGTAACTTTGGAACTAGGTTATTCTAAAGGGAGTAGTTCACAAGTTTGACAGGAATCCTCAAGTTTTTCTACTCCGACGTTATTTTGTTGGACATCACTCTATATTTAATAATCGTATATCCTAATTTGAAAATCTGAAATCATCAAACCGACTACTTGACTTGACATACTTTCCTGCTTGATGGGTAATCCACTGTAATCGAAGCGCCCTAGGGGTTTTCATGGTACTGAATCCATATAAAGTAAAAAAAATAGAGTAAATAACACAAACCAAGATTTCACCTCAAATTTTTCCACGGGAGTCCAAAAAATTGCAATAAATACAACTCCATAATTAATTGAGGGTTTAAATCACTTTTTGGATGGTGCCAATAGATTCAACACCATTAAAAACCCAATACACACCCGAAACCCAAAAATTAATAGTTATAATGAAGATTTCCAAATATGACTTAAATTTTATTAAACTATTTCCTAAATTTCCATTATTTTAAAAGGGAATTTTAAACTATTATTTTAAATAACTATTTAAATAAATAGATGAATGATTGGAATTATTGCAATGAATATTCTTTATTATCCTACAAGATACAAGAAATAGGGTTGAAATTTCTCTCAAACCTTAATATTGTAAATTGATCCTCTTGAAAAATACAATGGGTATTTGTTTTTGTTTTTGACAAGTATTTGATTACACCAATAAAAAAACATGGGCACATACATGTAATAATTCATATTCCTAATATAATGTAAGAATTCTGACATGTACAATTTATGGGGAGTACTATCGCAAAAGTAATTCACAGCTTCGAGTAGTTGTTCCGACAGAGTTCATTTCTCTGCACAACAGAACATAATGTAGTGAATAAAATGCTAATGTCAGGAAACCCTAATAATTTAGGGGAAAAGACATACCTTGAGTATCTCAAGAATTTGACAAAAATGCAATTACCCTTGGGCATGAGAAGCCACTCGTGTATATCTAGAATTTGACAAAAATGGCAGATATTAGGGTTAGGGTTTTGACATTGGGCACCATGGTAGGATGTGCGGGGGGGGTGTTTCTCCCTCCTACAGTCAAGTAGTTACAGATAGAAGCAAGGATGCAGGAAAGTAGTGTTTTAAGAAGCCTCTAGAGAAGGCAACAGGAGCAAGTAATACAGACACATTGGGAGGAAATAGATGTCATGAACAAGAAGAGAACCGGCATGAAGCTAGGAAGGAAAAGAAGAAAGGGGATAGCAGTCAAAAACATACTTTTGTAAGAACATCTCGGGTCTGCAAACCTAATTCAAGCACCATCCCACAAGTCATCTTGAGCGACCATGTGCTACAAGCGCATAGGGATCATATGATGGAACATGCGATTATCTGCAAATTCATGGGAATATGGCTGACAGAGAGGGCACTGCATGTTTGGATAAGGAGTCACTAGAAGCCAAAGGGAGAAATAACCCTTCATCTAGGATCCAAGTGTAGGTTTTAACCCTATAAAAAAATTACTTGCATACAAATTCTAAAACACAGAAAATAAACAATGCGAGAGCATAACACATAAAACACATATACACAGAAATTTTCCCCTGGTCTCCAAAATTGGGACTACTAGCTTGATTTTTCATTCTGTTCCTTTCAATGTTCTAATACATATTTAAACATGCCAAAGCATCCAATACCATGGACCGAAAACCATCGCGTTCAAAACCGTGTGCTAAAATCATGCACAAAACCATAGGTGGGTCTTCCCAACCTAACATAGGTTCCAAAACTAAAATTTTCTATGGTGGTGCCCTAGGCCCCATGGAGTGGGGTTACTTGCATGACTCAAACCCCCTATGACCCTCTCACTACACAATTAGAACAACGAAGGGGGGGCTTTGCCCCCCCTCTAACCCCTAGTTAGCTACATGGGCTAGTCGTGGAAATAATATAACAAAACCCAACATTCTCCCACTTTTTGTTTTCTTTCCACAGGGGGACACAAGAGAGCTTAGTAATTTATCCAACCCTGCAATGCCCATTCTCTCTACACCAAAAGAACTTCTCAGAGCTCACAAATTTTGTCAATTCATCTGCAACATTCTTCAAAGTGTCCACCTTTACCAACAACACTTTTTTGTCTTCTATCATATCCCTCACAAAGTGATACTGAACATCAATGTGCTTTGTCTTTGAATGATACATAAGGTTATCTACCAAGAAAATTGCACTTAGATTGTCAAAATATATCCTTATAGCTCCCTGTACTAACCCCATACTTGAACACAATATCTACAACCAAATTGCTTCCTTGCTTGCATGAGTGGCTACCATGTATTCTCCCTCTATAGTTGATAGTTCCACTATAGATTGTTTCTTACTCATCCAACTAATTACACCTCCAAATAGGTTAAGCACATAGCCACTTGTATATCTTCTCTCATCCAGATCTCTAGCCTAGTCTGCATTAACAAAGCCATGAATATCCAACACTCTGTCCAATCCAGGTCTTCCTTGGTAGCACAAACCATAATCACTAGTGCCACACAAATACTTGAAAGCTCTCTTCACTATTGTCCAATGCTCCTTTCCTAGTTTTGACATAAACATGCTCAATACTCCCACTGCATGTGCAATGTCTGGTCTAGTACAAACCATTGCATACATCAAGCTACTGAATGCATTTGCATATGGAACATGAGACATGTCCTCTTTCTCTTATGGTGTCTTGGGATGCTGTTTAGAAGATAAATTTACACCTACAAGAATAGGAGCCTTCACCGTTTTACTATCTTGCATATTAAATCTCTGCAATATTGTCTCGACATACTTCCTCTAGTTTAACCAGAGCTTCCTCTTTGCCTGATCTCTTTTAATTTCAATGCCCAAAATATAGTTTGCAGCACCAAGTTCTTTCATGTCAAATTTGGAGGACAATTGGGTCTTCAAATCCTAGATAATTTCTTTGTCATTTGAAACCAGCAACATATCAACCACATACAAGACTAAGTAAATAACACGGTTACCAATTAATTTAAAATACACACAATGATCTTCTTTGCTTCTAGTGAATCCAAGTCCCCGTATAAATGTATCAAATATCAGATACCACATCCTTGATGTCTGTTTTAACCCATACAATGACTTCTTTAACTTACATAACATTTCTTTCTTACCCTTCACCGCAAAGCCTTTAGGTTGTTTCATGTAGATTTCCTCTTCCAGATATCCATGAAGAAATTATGTCTTCACATGCATCTATTCTACCTCAAAATCAAAAGTAGCAACAACATATAAAAGTAATCTAATAGAAGTTACCTTGGCAACAAGAGAAAAAATATCACTAGAAGCAATTCTCGACATCTGGGAATAACCTTTTGCTACCAACCAAGCTTTGTATTTCTCCACCTTTCCTTTTGCATTTGTCTTCTTCTTGAACACCCATTTTCTACCAATGGGTTTCCTTCCAGCCAACAACTCCACTAGATCCCAAGCCTCATTTTTGTGCAGAGATGTTATTTCAGCAACCATGCCGTTTTTCCAGAGTTTACCATCCTCTGAATCTACTACTTCCTTCACAGTTCTAGTATGATCATCAGTGATAGATAAAGAAAATTTTGAATAGAAAGTAGATGGACTATACCTTTCTGGCTGCCTTCTTTCTTGAACTGATCTTCTCATACCCAGAGTTTGTGGCTCTTCATCTTTTGATTCCTCCTTTGCTGTAGAGTCTGATTCTTCCTCCTTTATCTCAAACTCTATCTTCTTAGGTTCCTTTGGTTGGACTTCATTTTTAATAACATCTTTCGCCTCTCTGAACACCACATCTCAACTATAGACAACCTTCCTTGTTACTGGGTTCCAAAGCTTATAACCCTTTAAACCATCCTTATACCCATCACAGATGCACTTTTCAGATTTACTACCCAACTTAGTTTGTTTCTCCTTTGGAACATGTACATATACATCACATCCAAATACCCTAAGATGTGAAAGAGAGGGTTTCTTACCAGTCCATACCTCTTGTGGAGTTTTATCCTCTAATGTTGATGAAGGTGATCTATTGACTGGGTAACATGTTGTCTCCATCGCCTCTGCCCATAATTCCTGTCCTAACCTGACACTACTGAGCATGCTTCTTGCGCTTTCCATCAATGTCTTGTTCATTCTTTCTACATCTCCACTTTGTTGAGGTGTATATGGAGTAGTCTTCTATCACGCTATACCACATTTCTTACAGAAATCTTCAAATTCCTTACTGAAAAACTCTCCACAGTTATCTATCCTCAACACCTTTATCTTCTTCTCTGTCCAGTTTTCCACGAGACCCTTGAATTCTTTAAACCTGTCAAAGAATTTAGATTTATTCTTAAGGAAATATATCCATGTATTCCTTGAGAATTCATCTATAAATGATACATAGTACATAGACTTACACAGTGATGGAACCTTCCCAGGTCTAAACACATCACTATGCACAAACTCTAATATATTTTTCACCCTCTTACCACTAGAGGAGAAGCTCACCCGTTTCTGCTTCCCATATACACAATTTTCACAAAAATCCAAATACAAGAGTTATTACTCATACCTTCTAACATACCTTTATCATGAAGTATTTGAAGGCCCTTCTCTCTAATATGTCTAAGACTTTGATGCCACATCATGTTCTTCTCTCCAGAGACTATTAGATTTTCTGCTCCACTTTCAGGAACAACAAAACGGTTACACCCATAAAAAACCGTGCTACCTTGCAACTGGTACAGAATTCTAATTCGAACTCCCCACATCAATACCAGTGCTCCCCAAAACATCTTGTAAGTATCCTTATTGAACACTATTTTTACACTTGAATCATCCAACTTGCTTACAGAAATCAGATTTCTAGCCAATGTAGGGCTATGCAGAACAATCAGAAGTGTTCTAATGTTTTGACCTTGGAACTTCAAATTTACTTTTTTGCAACCAATGATTCTAGCCTTCCTATCATCCCCCAAGAAGACATCACCACCATCATATTTCTCATACTTGTAGAACCAATCTCTATGGGGAGTGATGTGAAAGGATGCACCTGAGTCAATCAACCATGCCTCATGATCTACATGTGTACTTGAAAAAGCCAAGTACACATCTCGACCTTCATCTAAGGTGGTTTTCGCCTCTGTAGAAGGAGCATCATCAGATCCCTTTCCTTTATCAAGAGCTTTAGATTTATATTCCTTTTTGTAGTGCCCTTCCTTTCTGCATATCTAGCACACCACCTTTACAGGCTTTCCTGGAGATTTAGATCTCCCTCTAGATTTAGATTTCCCACTCGATGACTTATTTTTGTTTCTGTTCTGCGACCGTCCTCGTACATACAAGGCATCACCATTCTATCTCTCCATATTTTTTCGTCTCATCTCCTTCGTTAGCAAGGATGAGACTATTTCATCAAACTATAAGGGAGTTGCATTGCTACCTATTGCAATAACCAAACTATTTGACGAATCTGGTAGAGAACACAACAAGCTGATGCACTTATCTTCATCTATAATTTTAATATCAACAGATGCTAACTAACTTACCATAGTATTAAATGCATTTAGGTTCTCTATCACCAAGTCCCCATCTTTCATCCTCAGGTTATACAAATTTTTCCATAGGAACAGTTTATTCACCAGAGACTTAGATTGGTACAAAATCCCTAACTTGTCCCACAAATCCATCGCCATAGCCTCTTCATACATTCAACAATATTGAATCTGAGACACACAATCATATTATGCTCTTTGCCTTTTGATCCAACTTCTTCCATTCTTCATCAGACAGACCTGTTGGTTTAGTATTCGGATCTACCGCGATCCACTGATAATTATCCACCATCATATCCTCCATATTTTGAGTTTCCACAACTCAAAACTCTGACCATTAAATTTCTTGATCTCTATCTTTCCACTACTCACCATCTTCTTTCACCACCAGAATCTATCTTGTAGATATCCCACTGAACAAGGTCTACCATAGGTCCGAGTGAAACCCTTTAGCAACAAAGGCATCACCTTGAAGCCAAAATAGCTTTGATACCAAATGTAAGTTTTAACCATGTAAAAAAATTACCTGCATGTGAATTCTAAAACAAAGAAAATAAAAAAATGCTAGAGAATAACACATAAAACACATATACATAGATATTTTCCCCTGGATCCCAAAACTGGGACTACCAACCTGATTTTTCATTCCATTCCTTTCAATTTTATAGTACATATTTATACATGCTGAAGCATCCAATACCATGGACCGAAAACCATCACATCCAAAACCATGTGCAAAAATCATGCACAAAACCATATGAGGATCCACCCAACCTAACCCCGAACCCCATAGAGTGGGGTTACCTGCACCACTCAAACCCCTTGTGAGCGCTTTCTATGCAATTTGTGCAACAAAGGGGGGGCTCTACCCCCCCATCTAACCCTTGGTTAACTACATGGGCTAGTCGTGGAAATAATATAACACAACCCAACACCAAGGGATTTTTCACAGTAGTATTCACAAGCCTAGAGGATAAAGACAGAGTATTTGAATGAGAGCCATATTTCTACGCTGCTATAGGTCTTTACATGTGGCCTTGGATAATGAACTTTGTTCCGGAACGTGAGACATTTTCATTAGTTCCAGTATGCATCATATTATAGTCCCTTCCTCTTGATTATCGGTTACTAGAATCGTTGAAAACTATAGGCAACAAACTTGGGCATTTTCTAAAGATATCAGATGCGACTCTGAAAGGAAAATACACCTCCTTTGCCCAAATTTGTTTGGAAATGGAATTATCTGGAGCACTCTTGAATGCAATAATTTTAGAAGTATATGATGAAGAATGGGTACAAGTAGTGGACTATGAGCACATCCCATTTAGGTGTTGTAAACGCCATGAGCATGGGCATCTATATAGAGATTGCCCAACAAACAAAATCAAGAGAAATGTTAAAACCATTGTGGATAAAAATCTTGAGGGTTTTACCAAGGTTGGGGTAAATGGAAAGGCAGAAAGAGGGCAAAAAAGAAGATTAATGAGGGAAAAAAATCAAGCCACAATAGCTTTAAGATCCTAACAGAAGAAGACAGAGACAAAGAAATGAACCAGGAAATGGAGAACACTATCACTGAGAAGGAAAGAGATGAAAGCATGGAAGAAATCATAGAAACCATGATGGAGATAAATAAGGACCATGAGATGACTCCAAGTGAAGTGGGAACGGAGTACCATGAACTGCAGGAGATTCTAGAGCGGGGAAATATAGATCTAGACAAATTTTTGGAACAAGGAATGACCAAAGGAATGGACTCCCTGCCAAAAGAGGAATATGATAGGGTTCAAAAACTATTCCTATGTAGATCACAATCGAAAGGAAATGGAATCAAAATAAATCATGAAAGCCAGGAATATGGAGGGGTCAAAATGATGGAGGAGACATAGGCATTATCTCCAAAGAACCCAGGCAGGAAAAGAGGAAGAAAAAGACAGAAGGAGCTGCTAAGCGAATGTGGAAAACTATTGATTAGCTCAGGTAAGATGAAAGAGATTACCAGCTACTTCTTTACTAATCTTTCTTAATGAAGCTGACAACCTGGAATATTAGAGGCTTAGGAAGTAAAAGGAAACAAAAAGGTCTCAGTAATAGAATAAATGAAGAAAACCTATATATGGTGTTTTTTCAGGAGACAAAATGCTCGATGGATAAGATAAGAGAAATACATAATAAATGGCTAATGAAGTATGAATATCTAGAGGTTAAAACAAAAAAACTCAGCGGGGGGGTGAGATTCTCACGTTGTGGGATACACAAAAATTTGGAATACTAGATGCTGAGGCATCTAGGAACTATCTTTCTTTGGTATGTCAACCTTTAGGGGATATGGAGATATACATGATCACAAATGTATATGGCCCTCAAAAGAAAGAAGATAAATTCAAGCTTCTTACCTCCCTTGAGGAACTAAGAGAAAGATAACCTAATATGCCCTCGATCATTATAGGAGACTTCAATATGATAAAATATCTTACAGAGAAAAAGGAGGCAACATGTAGCTAAGTAGAGACTCCATGATTTCTATAACTTCATAATGAACATGGGGTTAGTGGACAAAGAAATAATAAATGGGACCTTCACTTGGAATAACAAGAAGGGAGGGGCTTCACAAGTCACCTCTAAATTAGATAGATTTGTTATCTCAGAGGAACTCTTTCTCTCAGGCTCGACCATGGCATCTTCTATTCTTCCCTTTGGAGGTTCAGATCATTGGCCTATTCAGCTAGAAGCCACTTTTATGGGCATACCAAAAAATAGACCTTTCAGGTTTGAGAATGCGTGGCTCTCTCATCTTGAATTCAATAGTAATATTGAAAAATGGTGGAAAGAGGATCTAAACATTCAAGGCACCAAAATGTTCATTCTCCAACAAAAACTTAAACATATCAAAGCCAAGGTTAAAAGTAGCAACAAAAAGGAATTTGAAAATATCTTCAAAGCCAAAAGAGAAGTTGAGTAGAAAATCCAAGAAATCAATAGGATCAACATTGCAGAGGGCTTTACCGAGGAGCAAAAAAAGCTAGATGAAAATTTGTAGGAATAATTGGAAGATCGATGCTTACAGGAGGATATTTTCTAGAGGCAGAAGTCAAGGATACAGTGGATGAAAGAGGGTGAAAGAAACATGAAGTTCTTCCACAAATCCACCATGGATCACAAGGCACACAACAAAATTACAAAGCTCAAAGACTCTTAAGGGAGAGAATTTTTTTCTCATAAAGACATGGAATCTCTCTTTGTACAACACTTCCTTAGTATTGCAGAGGAGACCCTGGAGGACATATCTAGGTTCATCAACCATTTCACACAGTACATCCCTCAGCCGGTCACCAGAGAAGATAACCACAATCTTAACAGGCCAGCATTAGAAGAGGAGGTTAGTGAGGTGATAAATGAAATGCAAAATGGAAAATCTGCAAGATAGATGGGTTTAATGTAGACTTCTTCAAAGCATGTTGGAAAACAATCAAACAGGATATCACTGAGGTGGTGGAAGACTCAATAAGATCTAAGAAGGTACGAAGGTCATTTAATGTTTCCTTCATAGCTTTCATCCCAAAAATAGAAAATACCATGACTCCAGATGGCTTTAGACCCATGGCCTTATGTAGTGTGGTGTATAAAATTATTTCCAAGGTGATAGCCAATAGACTCAAGCCAATTCTACCAGCTCTTATCTCAGAGGAGCAAACAGGATATGTGGAAGGAAGAAGAATTCTCAATAATGTTATCCAAGCTCACGAAGTGGTACATTCTCTCAAAAGCAACAAACAAGATGGTATGATCATTCAATTAGATCTAGCAAAGCTGATGACAAGCTAAGCTTGTATTATATAAGGGTAGTTCTAAAAGTGTATTCCTTCGACCACAACTACATAAGATGGGTTATGGCACTAGTCCCCACAACTAGTTTCTCCATACTACTTAATGGCACTCCCTCAAGACTCTTCACACCCTTTAGAGCTCTTAGGCAAAGGGATCTTCTCTCACCCTTCCTCTTTGTTCTCATCATGGAAGGGCTTGGTAGAGCATTCAAAACAACTAATGCTGAAGGAAGAATCTAGGGCATCAAACTCACCTTGGATGGAGTGACAAATACACATAAAAAATTTGTGGATGTCACAATGTTGTAGGGCTTACCCACTGTCAGGGAAGCTAGAATGATCAAACAAATTTTGAACGATTTTTCTATGGTTGCTGGCACCGAGGTGAGCCTCAACAAATCAAAAGTTTTTTTCTTTAACACTAACATTTCTATCCAACGTGATATCACCAAAATGCTTGGGTTTCAAAGGGACCAACTACCTTTGAAGTATTTGGGTATAACTCTCACAGCAAGGAAGTGTGGGAGCCAATTGTAAATAAACATCAGGACAAGTTCTAAAAATGATCATGCAGGTATTCAAATTTGGCGGGGCACCTTGTGCTCACAAAAGCTGTACTGCAGGCCATTCCCATATTTATGTTCTCAACTCTTCCCACTCTTAAAGGAGTCAAGCAACAGATCAAGAGCATACAAATGGACTTTATATGGGGGAAAAGGAGAGGTAAAAAAACAATGGGCTTTAGTAGCATGTGACAAGATCTGTAAACCCAAGAGCCACAGTGGCTTGGGGCTTCATGATCTAGAAACCATCAGCAGTAAGGTCTCGAGAGACAAAATTTGGTGGAGATGGATCAAGGAATCAACTACTCCCTAGGCTAAGCTATGGAAGGAAAAATATGCAAATATTTGGAAGGAGAAAGATCAAATTAGAATGTCCGGGCACATAAAGGGCCCCCACATTTGAAACCTTGCCTAGGACAATAAAATTATTGTTCAACAACATAGTTTCTAGGAAATTCGAGCTTGGAACCTAGCAGGATTTTGGGAGGATAACTGGCAGCAGGAACCCACCTTGTACAAGGATAAATTAGTAGCTCTCAAGAATGACATAGATAACAAAGGTCTACTTATGGTAAAACACTTCTTGGACTAGGAAAGGAGCAATGGAAAATGGAGAACTTGGAAGGATCTAGGCCACAGTGAAGAAATTCCTATGAGGGTCCAGGTAGAATCTCTTACCCAGGATCTAGAGCATAGGAGAATTCTGTTATCCTCCTTGCCTGACCAACTAAGATGGGGAAAGAACAATGAAGAAAACTTTAATCTCAAAGAAGCTAAAAATGTAGTAACAAGATTTAACTATCCTAATCCTGATCAAGTTTGGAGGAATCTTTGGCAGAGCTGCCACTGGATGAAAATAAAACTATTTGTTTGGCTAGTTCATCATAGGAAAATATTAACTTGGGAGAATCTCCTAAAAAAAGGATTCATTGGACCTTCCAAATGCTACCTTTGTGACTCACAAGAGGAGATGATGGATCACCTTCTTAACCTTTGTCCATTCACCTCTATCATGTGGGAATGGGTGGCTTCAATCTTTAAGTAAACTGATAGGGACAGACTCAGCATCTCCAATACTTTGAAGAATTGGAGGAAAGAATTCTCAAGGAATGAAATTATTAATAGAGCCTTGACCCTGGTTCTAGGTTTTGTCAACTAGAATGATGCGAAAGAGTGCAATAGTCGAATCTTCGAGAACAAAGCAAGAAATCCAGAACACATAATTGATCAAATTTTAAGGCACCTCAAAGACACAGTTAGCAGCCTAGTAAGGACACTTCCTAAGGACCCTCCTCTGCCCCAAGATGCGAGTATTCTTCTACATTTGTGTCTTCAATCCATAAGCCCATAGGGTATTATCAAGGGAGTGAGCCAAATAAATTCAGATATAACCATTTGGAAGCCTCCCCCACATGATTTCTTAAAGGTCAATATAGATGGAGCACCTAAGGGCAACCCAAGGTTAGCTGGTTTTGTGTAGTTATAAGAGATGAACAGGGTCAAATTAAGAAAATCCTTCATGGCCACTTGGAAAAGACAACTAATAACATGGCGGAACTCATGGCCCTAAAGAAATTCTTGGAAATATCAGTGGATTCAGATTCTCATAATGTCGTCATTGAAGCATATTCAGAACTGATTATTAGAGTAGCAAAGAAAATATGTAATGATATATCACCGAATAAAGTGTCGAAACATTGGAGGCTCTTGCAAATATTTCACTATATCTACTCCCATCAACAAATCCTAAAAACTGTAAGCTATGTTCATGTGAAGAGAAAATCTAACATGGCAGCAGATCGTTTGGTGAACCAAGGCATGATTAAAAAGGAAAGGGACACCCGGTACATCTAGGAGCTGATGCCCCAGGAAAACTGTTAGAGGACTATCTCAGTTAGGCTGCCAAAGATTTGGAACAATGGGAAAGGTCGAGATCAGAGGAGGAAAACGAAGGAAGTAGGGGTGTAAGGATAGATTCTGGAAGCGTGGCAGGCTTTTCATAGTGATTCAATGGATCATTGGATACACAGGGATTCAACGAAGAGCAGAGAAAATGGGGTTTAAGCATAGATCCATCGTAAATCCATCCAATGATCAGGATACGTCTGAAGGGGTGATTGACGGTCATCGCTCGCCCGTAAGGCGTGAAATTCCTTTCACGAGGAAGTGTTTTCTTATACCACAAGTGGTATTTTGGAAGGGGCATAAGTGGGAGCTGGTATTTAGAGGATGGCTTCCGATTCCAGTCGGAAAGCGACATGTACCAGTGCGAAGGAAGAGGATACTACTTTTCGTGTGAGTATTCCCCTAGCTACATGTCCACCCAAAATATATGTAGACCGTTGGAACCATGAATAGATGATCAATGGTGGTGGGTCAGTTGCACACGGAATGCGGACCAACATTTTTATGGTCACGAATGTAATTATTTGAATTCCGAACTTTTAGGTAGTTGGGTCGGGTGTTTTTATATTATTTTACCTGGGTTAGACATTTATACATATTATGGGATTGGTTGTTCAAGCCAATTCTGCTTTAGTTCAGTCATGTGGGCCATTTTTTGGTAAACGCAAGGAAGTTTGGTTTACCTTGTAAAATATGTATTATAATGGTTTCGGTTAAAGGAAAGATCCACTCTTATCTGACCAAAAAGATGATATATTATGGTATACTACATGTAATTGTTGCATTTTTTCTATGGATTTCATAGTTGAATAGCTAGTTTGCATTTTGGAAACCTAACCAAAAACCCATCAAAGATAAAGCTTTCCCTCTCTGTAGAGAAATTACATTATTTTTCATCTTATATTTGATATCATCATTGAATGTGAAATCTATATCTCCATGATAGACATATTGCTATACCACAATATTATTCAACACTTTTATGTCTTCTTAAATATTGTTTTTTGTGATATTTAATGTTCATGATGAATGTTTGCTATTGATTATTATTCCCTAAATTTTTTAAATATGTCCCTTTTCGTTTGTGAATTATGCAATGCTCATTAGTATGTTGTAATGGAAGCAACAATAATTGGATATTACTATTTATGGTATTTTTGTAGTATTTTGATCATTTCCACAAACATGCTTGAGCATTAAATGAATAAGTTGTATGTAACATTGATCAAATGTGTTTAACTTTTGTATGTATCCATATCCTTCTCTAGAACTATAAGTGTAGTAAGAAAAATAGAGATGTTTGGGAAAGATATAGGTATGCTACGTTTCATGAGGAAAATGATGATATGGTGCTTGTTATTGACAATGCTTCATTGCTATATCAATTAGACTTTGGTTTCACTATTAAATTGATTTGTGGAAAGTGTTTTGAAACATTATATACAAATTAATTGCTACTAATGATTTTAATATATGGAGTTTTTAGTATTGATAGGGAAACAAGTTTGTCAAGGATAGAAATGCATGCATACCAACATGTTTTTTCTCTGAACTGCATCAAATTATTGGGAAAAAATTCATATGTTCTTCACTTTCAAAATAATAGCGAGAAAGGTCCTTCTTTGACTTGTGCCTTAGTGAAAGAGACCAACAAGCAATTTTCCTTGGCATTCACAAGTTCCTAAAAGTTAGGATGAGTTCTTAGGTTTAATTGCTACAAATTAGGGCAAGTTTCTATAAGTTGGGATAGTTCAAGAAGAAGTTTGACTTATAACAAGCAATTTTCCTTGGCATTAATAAGTTCTTAATGTTGAAAATAATACTGAGAGGGGGGGTGAATCAGTATTATCTAGTCCTTTTACCAAATCTTCCTTATTTATACTTTGAATTATTTTTGCATATCAGTATTATAAAATAATGAGCATGAACAAGAAAAATAGATAGTCACATCAAAGAACACTAGGTATAAGGTGGAAACCCAATGTGGGTGAAAACCACCTGCTGCAATATGTCTCTATCTTCTTTCAAATTAG
Source organism: Pinus taeda (assembly GCA_000404065.3). Lineage (NCBI taxonomy): Eukaryota > Viridiplantae > Streptophyta > Pinopsida > Pinales > Pinaceae > Pinus > Pinus taeda. The sequence goes on from APFE030199288.1 coordinate 43,325, forward strand.
AAACTCCTTTTACAATGGTCTTGTACTGGTGCAGTCCTTTACCAGTACACAGGCTGCAACCTGCAGAGAGCTACAACACTCTCTCGTTTTCCAGTCTCTCCTAGAAGGGAGCTACAACCCCCTACTTCTTTTCAAGGACCACTTTTCATAAATTTTCAAACTGGATCCATATACATCAAATGATCATCAAGTACATATAAATTACAGTCAGCTGCAGTTACCAGATCAAAATAACAGAACTGAACCCAGAACACTTTATCAACAAAAAAATTCAGTCAACAGAAGATCTTAAGTCAGATACGCAGTTTTCCTTTCACTGGCCTGCGTCACTACGCACTTCACCCTCTGCTTCTCCACGTATACCCGCAGAGCTCCTTCTGCTGCACTGCGTGACCACGCACTGCTTCTTCTACTGCGCTGCGTACAGTACGCACCCAAATACACTATCGCGCCGCGTAATTCACTGAAGGCACACACCCAAAGACACTATCGCGCCACGTATTGTTTCTGTGCATACGCACCTGAAACACCGTCGCTCTGCGTACCCACGCACTGCTCCATCGTCACCTATGCGTACCCATGCATTTCTCCTTTTTGGCCCTTGCGTACCCACACACTTATCCTTCTTCTACTCTGCGTACCTACACAGAGGCACCGTTAAACACCTGCGTACATCAGATTAGGGATGGATTTACATATCACCAGTGTGCTATAGTTAGATAGATGCCCAGATCTGATCAAGCGCTCGGGAGATCACCCTTTACAGATTCGCCTTCCACTTCACTTTCATATAGATCAAGCCTTTTGAAACAATAACCCAAATATTTCAGATCTTAAGATATTCAACCCAAAAGCATACTAAGCCAAATGATCTCCTTTGCTTTATATAGGGAAGCTCTTCCTCAAATCAAGGATCATGGGGCTCAATAATAATAATAAAATTAACAATACCACGAGCCAGAACCATGATAACACAATACCGTCGGCTAAATACCAAGGGTTAAACATAAGGAACCCCACGTGTGTGCGCTTTAATGCCTTGAAGTGTGTGCACTGGGGGTACGCACCTCATGAATGGGTAACCTGCGTGTCTGGATGCAGTCCCTACACAGCGTACTTGCGGGTATGCATCTTCTGAACTGTTCTCCTGCGTACTGCTTAATTTTCATCATATTGAGAGCCCTTGCCATGGGTGTTGCCATCAAGTACAACATCTGTAACCTATAACCATACCAGAAACATCATGCCAACAATCTCCCCTTTTGGACTTGATGGCAACCTCAAAAACTTCAGCGACATTCTCCCCCTTTGACATCAAGGGCAAATGGTTATGCTCCCCCTGAACCTGCCATAATCCACCAGACACCATTAATGACCAAGAAAGAGATAGAAACATATTGCATCTATATTCAGACTAGCTTCCATGATCTCCTTTTGTACATCCTCCATAATGCCAACAATGCATTATATACTCCCCCTGAACCTGTGCCGCAACCCAGCATATGTACGCATATACCCCAGATGAACCATGCGTACCACCAACAATCAGAAGATTTTCAACAATAAGATGATGCATCAACAAC
>APFE030199288.1:56765-159080 GCA_000404065.3 Pinus taeda
TATAGATATAGACGCACACCAACACACAAATGATACTTCACATATGTTTTTGAACAACTCCAATGAAGTTATATGAAGGTGAATTATTTACATAGGAAGATGTTTGTTATAGACTAGTCTCCTTTCCCTTAGGAACCCGCTATTTTACATGCATATGAAGAAGGAGTGTTGTTAGTATGATACAAATTTCACAAGGTTCAACAAACTTAGAATATCCACCTAAGCTAGGGGCCTATTAATTATCACAATAGAAAATGGCTTTGACATGATAGCTGATCCTAAACCATTGATTATGTATAAGTTCTAGGTTGGGATTAAGGTATGAAATCCTATGTGGATCTATACCTTCAAGGTAGTGAGACATAAGGATGAGGATAACTAGCCAAAGGGATAATTTTTAGGAGTTTGAAATCACCACTTACACCCTTGCATATGTCTAGGAGAGCGATGATTATGGCCCTAAAACTTCATCATACAATAATAACACTCCAAGTGGTATGTTGCTACTGAGCTCCATTACATAGAAAAATAGATTTGAACGAGTTAAAAATAAATTCATGGATCATTGAAGAGTTAGATTCAACATTTAGTATTTCAATGAGAATATATGAAGTACATGAATCTTATGTGTGAATTCATAAGTAACATTTGACAAACACATTTGGCATCTAGCTCTTATTTTTTATGTGAGATGCATCAAATTCATCAAATGGGAGATCATAAGTGAAGACAATCTCCAAGATTATGGGTTTTGTATTGATCATGGACACTTTTCTCATGTATTCAACCAAATGTAAAGAGACATATAGTCATGTAAAATAATAAATGGAAAATACCAATAAAGAGAAATTATGTTAGTTGATTTACCATCCCATAATCACCACTAAAGCCAATGGAAAAACCCAAAGGTAATGCAAAATAGATATTAAAAAGTATACTATTGTTATATAAGGTATTCATATTTATGATGTGAAATGATAAGTTGCCTAAATGGGTTCAAAGAAATTTAATGATCTCAAACATGAATGATGCAAAACAATATAAAACTATAAACATTAACCTCATCATAAATACAAGTGACAAGGTTATGGTAATGGAACTGTTAAAATTGGAATGTGGGGACAAATTCCACTATGGTATAGCTCATTTCATGGATATGATGATTACACTGTATTCCTCTTTTTGAGAGGTCCAATATTGATATAAATATCATCTCATTCGGACAAGCAGAAGTGTGCTTTTGAATTGATTTCCTCACATGTGCAAATTGTTCATGTCTACATAAGCTTAATGTAGGCTCAAGAAGCCCAATGGATGTGTCTCTTCACTCACAATGAAGTGTATAAATAGAAGAGAACTCAAGCCTCATTTAGACATCAATCACTCACATCATTCCTTCTCTCTCTTAATCAGATTGGTTTCTACAACTTGGATACCTATCTCTCTCTTAGACGTGCAACTAGGAGGATGAATTTCTAGGCTAAATCACATAACTAAAATTGCATAATTTCAAACAGTTTGACCCACCTTGCGTAGCATTGACTTATTTTGTTTTGACCAAATTTGACAGTAGTTTTGAGCGCAGTGTTTGATTTTTCTCAACCGCATTGACTCGAACATAAATCAAGGATTTTGGAGTTGTTTAACCTATGATGACCATTACATATTTTTAGTACAGAGTTGACCACTAGTTGACCAAGTTTGACCAGTTTTTTATGATAATTTGAGGATGACTTTGACCACTTTGGAGGATGAATTGGACTACCATTGACTAAGCTTCAAAGGAGGCGTTTTACGACTGTTTTGAATAAATTTGACTTTCTGGTTAGGCCTGAAATTTGACTACAATCGAGTGTAGAATTTGACAAGGATGATTTGAATATGTATGGGGCTAGTATATTTTAATTTTTTACTCTCTCTCTCCGTGTTGAACTATTGAAAAATAATAAGAATATTTGATCAAAGGATTTCCCCACATTGGGGTTTTTCCCTAACATCCGCGACATTTGGTGTCCTCTTGTCTTGGCTTGTCTTTACCATTTTTTTTTATGTTTTATATGGATTTATTGTTAATGCGGTTAATGTTTGATGTGATTACGACTAGAAATAATTGGAAATTGTTATTGGCTTTCTAAGGAACATCGATGTAAATTGTGTTAAGCATAGAACATACCATTGTTATCTAAAATTAACATGGTATGAGAGCTCAGGTCAAGACAAAGCCCAAGCAAGAGTGAGAAAAGAAATCACTAAGGAAAGCTGTTGGACAAGAATTTGAAGCTAGCCTCAAAGGTGACAACATCAAACTTCAAATGCGAGGACAAGCTTAATGAAATATCTTACTACTATGAATGTAAGATGTCTCTTGATTTAGCTTTGGAATAAAACGATGCTATGGACCATACCAAAGGAAGAGTGGTGAATCCTCCAAATGCACTTACTACTACAAAATAAATATACAAGCAAGGTGAGAACAAAGCTAACAAAGTTATTGTTGAATCTATTCACATGCCTTTATTTACCTATATTCTAATTTGGAAACATCTAAGGAGATGTATGGTAAGCTGGTTGGGATTTTCAAAGAAAATAACTCAAATAAAGTTATCTTTCTCAATAACATGATGAAAGACATCAGGATGGATACAGGAGAGACCATTAAATCCTACATTATGAGGATTAACAAAGTCAAGAATGATCTCATATCTATTGGAGAAGTTGTTGGTGACAAGGAGCTCACTCTTATTGCACTTGCAAGCCTTATAATTGAATCACTTGTGTTTAACACTACCATTCTCAACAATGACAGGATTTTGGGATTTGATGAATTATTGGCTAGATGCACTCAAGAAGAAATCAGGATGATGGAAAGAGATAAGCCTTCAAATGGAAATAATCCTATTGCTTTCTCTAATCATGCTAAAATAAATAAAAATGTTGGTCCAAGAAGACAAGGTCAAGGGTTTAAGTCAATATTCAAAGAAGGAAGGAAAAGGAGATGATTCAATTGCAATAGGTTTGGCGACTTTCCTAGAGAATGTCCTCACAAGAAGGATACTCCAAAAGCTGATTACAAAAATAACCACAACAACTACAAAGGCAATGACAATCAAAGGAACAAAAGGTTCAATGATAAAGGGAAGAGGAATGCTCCCACTGCTAGATATGGAAATGGTCATCCTCCCAAGAAGTCAAGAAACTCTAGGTATAAAGAAACTAATGTTGTAGATAAGAAAAAAAAATAAATCTACCCTCACCACTGCCTCTCCAGATATATTCAATCATTGCTTTCTTGATAGTGGTACCTCAAGGCACTTCATTGGGTACAAGGAGGGCCTCTCAAACTTGATTGAAATGAAGAAAAATATGGAGATCATACTTGGGGACAATGCTACCTAGCCTATGAAATGGATTTGGACTGTCACCCTTAACATAAATCAAGGTTAAACCCTTCATCCATAAGAAGTATTGAATGTGTCTGATTTGAAGAAGAACTTGGTATTTATTTATGTTATGGAAGATAAAGGTTTCAAGGTGACATTTTTTGGTGGGAAGTTTCATGTTTGGAAAGGAACCTGAAAGATGTATTCACGAATATATTTAGGGTTGAAGGTCCCTATTAGATTGGAGGAATTCCTTTGGGAGAAATGACTTGTGATACTTCTCTTCAATCTGAATTATAGCACCAAATATTTTCTCACCTTCATTAGAAACCCTTACCTGATGTAACCAAGATGGTCATAGGAATGCCTAAATTCAACCTAGCTCATGAAGGATTTTTTCAGGGTTGTGCCACTGGAAAGCATACAAGGGGATCAGTCACCTCATGTGAAATCTAAATTACCAATATTCTTGAATTGGTTCGTTCTGATCTATTGGGTTTGTTTCCCATAACATATTTAGGAGGATAATCATACTATGAAATTTTTGTGGATAACTTATCTCACAAAACATGGATCTATTTATTGAAGAATAAGTACGAAGTGCTCAAATTGTTTCTCTCTTTCAAAGCATTGGTCGAGAATCAAACAAGGAATAAGATCAAAATGTTGAGGACCGATAATGGAAACGAATATGAGTCAAGTGAATTAAATGAATATTATAGATAAGATGACATTAAGAGGGAGATCACTACTACATATACTCCTTAGGAAAATGGAGTTGTCAAATGGAAGAATCAAACAATCATAAAAGATACACGTGTTATGCTTCATGATCAAGGCCTACTGAATTTCTTATGGGGAGAAGCTTCCAAAACCACTCTATATGTTTGAAATAGGTTCCTACATCAAGAATTCGACTTCAAGACACATGAAGAAGTCTTCACTGGTAAGAAACTTGATTTTTTTCATTTTATAATTTTTGGTTGTCCCATATATTTTCATATGACGAAAGAGAAAAGAAAGAAGTTAGATGCATCTAAGAAGAAAGGAAATTTTGTGGGCTATATTGAAACTTCAAAGGAATATATAGTCTATGTGTCTAGTCAAAGAGAAGTGGAAATAAGTCATGATGTCACATTTGATAAAGGTTCTAACCTTGGAAAAATTAGAGATCTTCCTATCCTTAGGAAGTACAATGATGAATATGATGTCAGAAAGAAGGATGAATCTTTGATAGATGATCTTATTCTTGTTGTTGAAAGCCTAATGGTTCCCATCATTCCACGTTGTGTTGAGCCCTCTACCTCAAGGAAAGGAACTTTATGGCTTAGATATAATCTCGAAGATGCTACAAGAAATGTTGGACCAAGGGGGACATTTTATGAAAGAAATATGTCGAATAGGTACCAAGGGTACTTACCAACTATGAGTACCATTATTCAATCTGAGACATGGACGTTTGAAGAAGCCATGAAGAACCAAGTTTGAAAGGATGTGATGAATGAGGAATATGAATCAATCATGAAGAATGATGTCTTGGATGTGGTTCCTAGACTCAAGGACAAGTTAGTGGTCACTTCAAAATGGCTTTATAAAATCAAACATGGAGTTGATGGGAGTGTTGAAAATATCAAGGCTAGGTTCGTTAGTCAAGTATTCTCTCAAAAGGAAGGAGTGGACTATGATGAGATATTGCACCTATTTCTCGATACACCACTATCGGATCCATCATTTCTCTTGTTGCCTCTAAAGGATGGAGCCTACATGAAATGGATGCTAGAACTAATTTCTTACATGGCATGCTTAAGGAGGAAGTTTATATAGAGAAACGTGAGGTGCTTAAAGTTCAATATCAAAAGAAACATGTATGCAGGTTGAAGAAAGACCTCTATGGGATGAAGCAAGCCCCCAGGACTCGGTATGAGAGGATTGATAGCTATGTCATCAAGCTAGGTTTTAAAAGGAGTGAAGTTGACTCAAACCTATACTTGAAGGTTGAAAAGGATAGGCCTCTCATTTGAGTTTCTTATGCCAATGTTATTTTCCTGATAGGTGCACACCCTTTCATTTATTAATGCAAGAGAGAATCATCTTTCAAATTCAAGATGAAGGACATAGGTTTGATGCACTCCTTCCTAGGCTTGGAAGTCTAGCAAAATCCAGGTGATATTTTCCTTTCTCAAGGAAAATACATTGTGAAGCTACTCCAGAGATGTGGGATGGAAGAATGAAAATCCATGTCTACTCTAATGGAGCTCAATTTTAAGAACCTATGTGGAAGTGTAGTTATGCCTAAATTGGAAAATCATTCTGAGTATCGACAACTTGTGAGGGCCTTGATTTCCTTGGTAAACTCTTGTTGAGACATATGCTTCATTGTGAACACATTGAGTCAATTTATGGTTGAGACTCATCAAATACATTACATTGTTGCCAAGAATATCTTGAGATAACTCTTGGGCACAATACACTATGGTTTGAGATACATTTCCAGGAATTTGAGTCTACATGTATATACTGATGTGGATTGGGCTGGAATTATGGTGTATCGTAATAGCATGTCTAGGTGTTGGTTCTTTTTGGATTTTGCTTCAATAACTTGGATGAAGACGAATCAGGGAATTAGTTGAACTAAGCATCAGTGAGGCCGAAGACATTGCAGGTAGTATGCATGTTGTGAATCTATTTGGTTGAGGAATCTCTTTAGTGATCTATGTGAGCACATGTTGGATACCATCATGATTCACCTTTCATAGAATCCAATGTTCCACAACCACTCGCAGAAAATCAATATCAGGTACCACTTTATCTAGGATATGGTACAACAGGGACCAATAAAGCTCCCACACATGAGGACTGATAAGCATATCGCATATATCATCATAAGGCCTTTGGGGAAGGTTATGTTAGGTTCCTATACCAGTAGGTTTCATTTTTCATGATTGACTATGGAAGTGCCAAATATGTTCATCCTTGCATGTTTCAAAGTTTCCATATTTTGTATACAGACAAAGAAAATTAAAAAATGTAAAGAGGGTATGCCTTAAAAGAATAATCAAAAGGCAAGAAAATGAATTGGTCAAAAAAATAAATGAACCCCAAACCAAAATACTAAGAATGTGGCCAGTAAAAAAGCCACTACTATATTATTTAGAAGTTCACAATGTGAAGATACTGCTACTTATCACATTTAATGGTTGGACCAACAATTCAATCTGGACCACTCCATATTTAAATTTGTTGTTGTAGAATAGAGAATGAATATCTGTCCAAACAGTTCAAGCTTGGCAGATGAGTAGATAGGTAGAGATATAAAGCGCCCAATTGCTCAATCTGAGCCCTTGGTTGAAATAAGGATAGTTTTAGATAGGAGGGCAGTCAAAAGAAAAGAAGGAAAAGCATGGTTTGCTAGTCTAAATGCACCCAATCAAAAGGAAGAAAAAATGTTAGGTGTATTAGGATAAGTAGGTAGTTTGAGGTTGCAGAAGCAAGGTTATAATCACTTTTTGTCATGTCAAGAAAGACTCATCTCATCAATAACATTGGTACCATGGCAGTGGTTGGACTGCAGAACAATGGAAGCATGACTAATTCCCCTTCATTCCCCCAAAGATCACTTACTAACATCCTCTCAAGGAAATTGGGATTTGCCCAATAAGTCCAGTTTCACTCCATTTCATGTGAAATTCCAATTTGATCTCTTAGTTTACTTAGTGGAAAGAAGCCACATTTCTTGTGTAAAAATGATCATTCCACAGTCCTTTCACTTCCCTATGCCTAAGTTTTCATTCTATAAACTTAGCATTCATCCATTCAGTTTCAATCCATAAACTCATATTAACCTCTAACTCTACTATTTAGCTCCCTTGATCATTTACCCATCCCTATTATACAAAAACTATATAAATAACCCAAAAATATAAATATCCCCACCCTTTGGTACTATAGCCATACAATAAAAAGCTAGTGGAATGCTAGGTCCATTTGGGGCCTTGGTATTAGCCCTTCCGCATCCAAAATATTTGGGATTAATCTAACATTTGCTTATATTAATAACTATCTTACCCCCCCATGCACAAACCATACCATATTAACCCCGTGCATACATTTTATTTGGGTTTCGTTTGATATTTGGTTAAACGAATAACCATAACAACGACGCGAACATAAAACCCATAACCAAAGTGCAAAATCCACTTGAAACCTTTGAAAAGTTAAGGTTTATCATACGTGTTCCTCTGCTAAAGCCCGATCATATCGCCCTCCCGTCCACTGTCGGATCGCCTCCCACAAATTTGACGGTCCTAATCCATATCGAACGCACCCCGACAACGGTACATTAGTACCCGATGGTCGACGGTTTCACCGTCGTACACAGGGACACCTCTCGCCCTCTGATTGCATTGGGCCGCCTCTGACAGCTACCACCCTCGTACCAAAGGCGGTCCGATGGAAACTTCTTACCACTCTGTCCGCCCACCTACGTCACCACATGACGTTGCATCCACGTTTCCCGCCACTGCCCTGCACCTGTGCCACATCATCTGCTGACGTCACCACCCCTCCACGGTGTCATGTGCCACGTCATCATAAACGTCAACTGCCACGTCATCTTCCATACCCACTACATGACAAAAAAGATGTCATGATGATGTCATCCCCGCAAAGCGCCAAAAGCGCTAAAATGTCCAAAATTCACTCAAAAGTTGTGAAAATGACTATTTTGGTTATTTTCTATTTGTTGTGCCCGTAAAGAACGTGCATGCGACTCCACGACCAAATCACCTCCGGAACCTACACAGTCCATCAACCTACAAATGCGCTCCGTAGCTTGGCTCCACAGCTCAAGGCACCCTTGCTAGCTATCCTCTGCGTCATAAAAACAAGTATGTACCCACAGTTGACTCATAAATCCTGTTTTTTAGAAATTTCACCATTAAATTTGACTAGGGAGCTCGAATTTAAACGAAATTTCACTCTAGCCCCTGGAATTCCACCTGTAAATTCACTAGCTCACCCTTGGTTCAAAAGCAGCCCGGCAAACTTTCCCTTCTCTACAAATTTTGCCACTAAAATACATTTCAAGGCCGTTTTTCGTCCACAGAATCTACAAGAAGCCCATGCATCGACTCCCTTTGTCAAAATCAGCTGCAAAATTCCACTTGTTTGGTTAAAAATCAATTCTATTCCCTCTGCAGCTTACTCACAAAGTCTATGAGTCCGGTGAATTCGTTCGAAAAACCTGTCTAAATTCTACAAATTTTTTGTTTTACCATGAACTGTACACAGTGAGGCCAAGTTCTAAACAAAACTTAGTTTCCAAAATCCTGGCAAAAGCCTCAAATCTAGAGTCCTATTTCCTGTTGTTGCATACATCTATATTATAGTCAAACACAAATAGTTGATAGATGGAGGCTCCAATGGCTCTCAACATTGCTCCTTTGAATTCTCCACACATGAATTTAGAGTAGTTGTCTTTGGCATAGAGAGACTTTCAGATCAAGGATATGATGGGCCTCAACTCACACCTTAAAACTGTGTGTTAGTTCAGAAACAATCACAGAAATAACACCGATATCTTGGGAATCTAGCAATCTAGTATGCCCATCTACTACCTCCCATCAGTCAATGTGCTGCCTGACTTCATTCATCTGTGTCATGCAAACTATGACCCCACTAAGAGAGAAATCCTCACTCCATATGGGTCTGTGCTGTTCTACATCAATCCTCAATCCATAAATGAAATGCTAAACTTCGAGCCACCTCAGCCTCTGGTTCCTCTTACAATGAAACTTCTTCTTGATAAGGGTGCAAAGCTCTCTAGTTCAGAAATATCAACGGTAGGTCAATTATTCATGCAGCCAAAGTGTCAGGCCAATCATCCTCCACCCTATCATCAAGTCTCATTCAAGGAAAATGGCAAGCTCCTGGTAGATATGATTTCCTACATTCTAGGATGCAAAACAAGAGAATTTGTGGATGAAACTGTGTTTCTGCTATTAACCATGTTCACTCTAGGACAGTCCCCTGCTGTCATGTATGACTATGCCACCTTCATAGCAAACAAAATACATGAGAAATTCATGATGATGGAGATTGAAAGAGTGTTTAAGTATACCTCTTACATTTGCCATCTGCTACTATACTATCACCCGGATAGTTTCAAAGTTCCTCTCAAGAGACTAGACTCAAAACGAGAGAGAAGATCTATTATCTTTTGGACCTTAGTTTTCCATGAAGTCCACCTCTCTGCCTACACATATTGTGAGTTTGTTGACATGTTCATCTACCCAGCCACTTGCCTATTGATGATGACTCCTCCTGGCAGACTCACTGCTGAAATGCAGAGAATCTTACATCTTTCAAAGGGCTACAGCATTGGTGATTGGTACTTCTACCAAAACCACACAGTGACCAGAATTTATGGGTGTGAGTTGCCTCCCTATAAGCTGCCCAGATATGTCCCCATGAGACTTTTTGCCTTGGAATACTTCATGCAATTCAGTAGTGCAGATTTGACTCATTTCCATGGGAAAAACAAGAAAGCACAACTTAAAATCAGACATCAATTGGGTCCTTTTGTTTTTAATAAAAAGGAAGAAGCCTGGAAGGATGCAGACAATATACTAAGCGAAGAGTTCATGCTGAAAAAAAACTTCTTTTGGGCACCATATGACCTTGAAAACTTCATAAGCCTTAGAAGAATCAAACATAGGTTTTTAGGATATGTGCACCAACCAATCCCCCACATTGAACAATATGCTAATCGACAAGAATGGGTAGAGGACACATTAGATGATGAAGAGCTTACTGAAGAAGAAAGATTAGAAAAATATATGAAAGAACATGAGAAAAGAATTGACCTAGAATATTTTGCACAAGTCACCTTCACACAACCTCAACATATTGGAGCAAGCACATCAGCTGCTACACCTCAACAATAGCAAGCTAAATAAGCCATTTCACCTGCAGGGAAAGGCAAAGAAATTGAGCATTCAGAACAACAAAGTACATTGGAAGAGAAACCATCCACAAATTATGAAAAGGGTCAAGAACAAGGCCCTTCAATGTAACAAAAGGCAGTCGAGAACCCTGTATTGCAAACCCCTCCTAATGAGGAAAGAGCTACAGGGGCATCCACAGACTAGCAATGTGAGAAAATACAGAGGCTGAACCCTTATTCCGAGGAGGAAATTACTGAAGAAACTACAGGCAATATCAGAGGTGAGGGAACTTCTGAACAACAGATCCCTCCTATTTTGGAAACATCGGCCAGCTCCTTTCAGCAGGAGCAAGAGAGACAACTAGGTGGGGAGGTTTCATCCTCCAAACAGCAGACCAGGCAGGGCTCGGATATCAAACGAGCATTCACTGAGATCAAAGCTAGAAACGAGCCAATAAGGTTTCATCTTTACAATCAATTAACGAGAATGGCCCCTACAAATCAACAAAGGTTGATGGAAGCCTATGACATGCAAGCTGGGAAGATGACTCTTAGTCACCTCAGACCCACTATACAGTAGCCACAGTCAACTGCAGACTATATTAGAACCAATCTGGAGGTCCTTGCCAAAGACATCCATCCAATAGACCAGATTGAGTTGCATAAACAGGCTGGAGAAATGGTATACTCCACCCTAGTTGATAAGGCTCTAATGGCTCATAGATTGCAAAATTATTTGTATAATACTTCTGCCCAACTAGAGCTGGAGAAAGCCTCCTCATTGGCCAAGGATAATAGGATAAAATCCTTGGAAGAGATCATTATAGAGTTGGGACACGATCCCAAAGATCCCAAAGGCGCACAGGCCTTAATCAGGAAAAAGGAGGAAGACATAGCAGCCTTGAGAAGACAATTAAAGATGCCATCTACCATACATCCTCAAACTACAGAGGTGGCACAACAACAGGAAGTAGAGGATGTGGTTAGCCTGCTTATGAGGATGAACCAAAGGCTGTTGGACACAGAGAGAGAATTGGAAGAGGCTCAACAAGGGAAACAGCCAGGGTTGGCCCCTGAACCATCCCAAACAGCTCCAATAATCACACCTCCTCCTACAACAATCACTGCAGCAGCACCTCCCCTAGATCAAGTTTCAGCAGTAGGTGCCTCAACTTCAACAATAGCTATAGCAAGTGCATTGCAAGAGGTCAGTTTAAGCATGGAAGGTATGATGAAAGAAATCAAGGCTTTGGAATTACAGACGGTAGAAATGAAGGAAACCAAGGAAGAGCTAGCCAAAATTGAGGCTAGTTATGACAAATCAAAGATGACTGTTGCAGAGAAGACCAAGGAAGTAAAGGCTCTAGAGAACAAAATAAAGGCCTTGGAGAAGGACCTCGCTCTCCATAGAACCCTGATAGAAATAAAAACAATTTTGTGGAATAAGATTGGCCAAGCTATTGCTGATCAATGGACAAAAAAAAAACCATTTTTGACCAGATAGAATTGATGGGGGTAGCTCAATATGAAACTGAAAAGGCCAGAGCATTATTGGCAGATAAGCCGAGCAAGCCAATCAATTGATTCATTTTTTGAATACTCTTACTAGTGAGCAGCTAGCAGCTCTAAACATTCAAAACAGGACAGGGACTATTGTAAGAGTCAAGAAGGTGCTGACCATGAGAAATTTTGTTCAAACTATAGAAAGAAAATGTCGAGAAATGCAGACAGAGGTAAATGCCTTCAGACAGAAAATTTCAGCATTACAGAGAAAAGGTTTACCCAGCCTGGTCACTAGCACTGGGAGGTTGTTAAAACAGGAACAGTATGCACACAGGCTAAATACTTATGTGCAAAATCGGATTATATCATCATGAAGTGGCTCAGAAGAGACAGTGTCTCCCTCTGGGCAAAGTTTGTATGATGAACTGGAAGACTTGTTTTACCTTCGAGCATGAGATAGCACATCTCTTTCCAGTCTGCCCAAATTATTACACATACACTGAAGCTGATGAGACATTATTTAAATTGAGAAAGCATCAATTACCAACAGATTAGTGGTGGCAAAGCCTGCTTGAGATCTTAAAGTAGTTTGGATTCTCTTCTTGTAAATTGTCTGCATAACAAGCGAATTGCATTAAATGGCTCTGCTATCGGAAAATCAAATCGACAGTGGATGGAATTAGCGCTAAAAGAATTCAAACAAACTCAGGCATAGGTGGAAAAAGATAGCACGCTAGGAATGCACATCAAGGAAACGATCATCAACCAACTATCAGAGTCAAAAATTCAACAACAAACAGGACACCTACAACAGCCAGTAAAGCACATTTATTTCCTCAGTTATTGTTGCGCGGTTTTTTCCCACATTAATTATTGCTTTTGTCAGAGTAGATGGATAAATTTATGTCCAGATATTTCCCTACAGGATATTTTGTAAACCTCTATAAATACTTGCTAAAGAGATGTATTATTGTTGGCTGGGGAATATCATTCTGGACATGTGCTGTATGTTTTTGAGAACTCTTCAGAAATAAAAATTGCTGGAATGCTTTGTTGGTGAGCTTACTTTTGTGGAATCGATGGCAAAAGGATATATTGCAGAATTCTCGTGTTAATACATGGATCAATAAGTCTTCTATACTCTTATTTTACTGTATTTGTGTCTTACTTATCATCTAAATATCATGTTCTAAGTTACAGGAAAGAAGGATAACCCATTATTTACTTTGTTGTACTCTGTGTTCAATTCCTATAATTTTTTATGTTTTCCACAGGACTAGCATAGGCAAGAATTCGTGATTTCTCTTGTCTCCCTGGTTCTTTCACTCTAAATATCATCAAGAAATTCTTAACTGCTCCCTGATAATGTTTATACCATTTCCCTCTGTCAACAAAATGAAAGATTCTTGATTTCCTTTCATTCCTTAACTTCATTTCAGCTTATTTTAGCTTCAAAGTTGTTCCGTGTTTAATTATATTTCTCTGTAGTTGTCTTATTGCCAAAGAGACCATCCCAGAGTTTCATTCCCATTAGACTCCATCAACCCAATGGTCTGAACTTCTCTCAACTTACTGCCTTGTTCTACTGAATGTCATCTTCCAAACACCAAACAAAACTTGTATCTAATAACTAGCCTAATATACAATCAAACAAATATAAATCACAAAGAGAGAGCCCTCTCTGGTTGCAGATTGGCTAGGATCTGCAACTAAAATATTGGTTAGTGGTTACCTCGGTCGTATTACCCCTGGAGCCAGGGAACAACCTGAGTGATAACATCATTGGTGACTCCGCTGGGGCCTTTTGAATCAAGAAAGGGTTAGTTTCCCTACTTTAAACATATTAAAGCAAAAATACTAAAAGCAAATTTAGAAACTGGCTCCAGAAAATAAAACTCGTTACACCAGATCGAATCTAGATCCTAATCCCCTAGCTATCTTTGAAAATCCTAACCTAATCCCAAAAACCCTTAGGAGACAAGAAAGCTTACAAACTGCTGATTCAGACTTTGATATACTTCATCAAAACCTTACACAATTTGAACTTTCTCCTAGAAGATTCATTGTTCCTTCTGTCAATACTACAGCTTCTCCAAGCTCTTCATCCACACCTCAAACCATACTTTCCACTCCCCCATCTGCTACCCATATTTCCACTCATGTCCCCCTTTTTCCAACTCTCTTATTTCTTCCTGCTGTCCCATTCATCCCTGTAAATATGGCCAACTGTTATGCCCCTTTGCAGTTGCCTACCAATCCAGGGGCTATGCCCCAGGATTATCAAAGCAAAATCACCTACTTTGATGGTGCTAGTTCCTATACAGCTTAGCAGCACACCAGGAAGATACAGGATTATTTTGAAAATTATGAAATTGATGATGATGATGTGAGAATGAAAATCTTTGTCCAAAGCCTAACTGGTGATGTGAGGACCTGGTTTAGGACACTTGCTGCAAACTCTATAGCCAACCCTGAGGCCCTATATCAAGCTTTTTTGAACATTTGGGAAAAGAAGAAAGACCTCTACACATCTTAACTGAATATGACAATCTAAAAAGGGGCCCACAAGAAACCGTTCAAGACTAATGTGCAAGGTTCAATAATGTCTATAGTGCCATTCCTCATAAACTTAGACCTCCTCCTGGCTTAGCCTTGATCAAATTCCTTGATGGATTTGATTCAGATATGGCATATCAGCTCAGGCAAAGAGCCCCATTAACCCTAGCAGACATGCAGAATGTAGCTGTTAGTGTAAAAGCAAACTTGATTGCCAAACAAAACCGGGCTAGAACTGAAAGAATAACAACATTCAAAGAAGAACCTTCAGCATTTGAGCAGAAACTGGATGCCATCATCAAAGGGATGGATAGATTGGGAGATAGGGTAGATACCATTGAAAGAAAATCATCTTGGGAGGGTCAAACAAGTAACACAACCAGGAATCCAAATTTTAGAAAAAATTAAAACCCTACTGCTGGAAGGACTGGCCCTGATCAGAACATTATAGCCCCATTTCAAGAGAATTAGTAGAGGCATAAACCTCTAGTGAACCGACAGAGGACCCTCACATCAACTTAATGGGTTTAGATAGTGAAAAACAAATTTTCCTAACACAAGATGACCAAGAAGCCCATAACATCAATCAAGTCCAAACCAAGTCTAGAGAGTCATTTGATTTTAGGGAAGGGTATGATGCAACAGTCTATGAGGTCCATAAACAGTACAAATTGAGAAGCAGAACCATAGATGTGCCTCAATCTACCAAGCTGAAGGATACCAAGCAGCTAAAGAAAACAATAGAAAAAGCTGTCAGGACAGAACCCTCTGATAAAACAGACCCAAAGGAAGTCATTGTGGAAGATGTATCAAACTTACAACCTTCAAGCAACTAGTCATACACATCCCATTCTTCAAAATAAAATTTGAATCACCCTCTTGAAAATAATTTCAAATCAGGTGTACCTTATAACAACACTCATAATCAAGAGAAGATCACTCAAAATTAAGCTCAAAATGAAAAATCTGTTGTCCATAATGTAAAAATTCAGATAGAAAAACCTTTCAACTTAGAAACAGAGATAGGTAAGATAAAAATAGCCATGCCATTTTCAGAACTAGCCAAACATGAGATCTACAGGGAACAAATTAACAGATCACTTCAAATATTTGAAACTAGGGATGTAGTCAATGTCCTAGATGATCAACCAGAACTGCTTTTTGGTCCTGAAGTCAATGGCAAGACAGTGAATGGCGGAGTTCCTCCATTTTATGTGAGCTTAAACATTCATGACAAAGTGTTACATAATGCAAATTTTGACTCAAGTGCTTCCCATAATCTAATGCGCAAGTTAGTGATGGAAAAGCTAGTCCTAGATATCACAAGGCCATATAAGGATTTGTTCTCATTTGATTCCAGCCAGGTCAGGTGTCTAGGCCTAATCAAAGATCTTTGTGTATCCTTAGTCCAATATCCAACCAAAACAATCCTGATGGATGAGCTGGTAGCTGATATCCCACCTAAATATGGTATGCTATTATCTAGGTCTTGGGGTGCAAAACTTCAGGGATCTTTGCAACTAGATATGTCATATGCGACCATTTCAGTATTTGGCCATCCAAAGAGATTGTAACAGGAAACACTGATGAAATATGTGGTTATCAGTCAAGAGAAGCCCCAAAACTTCCCCATCTATTCCATACACTCTGACATGGATTCGTTTATCTTATACAATGCTGACATGTGCTCCAAAGTTGAGGCCAATTTCCTAGAAACAATACCAACAATGAACATGAATGAACAATCTAGTGACCAGAACGAAAAAATTGTTGATGTGATTGAAGTAACAAGTCTACCTGACATATCAAACCAACTACAAAATTCGAACTCACTGCCCACTAAACAAGTCCCCAAAACTCCTGAGACAAGTGTTAAACAAGAAATTTTATGGTACTTAGAGTTTTATGGATCAGTAAACAAATTGGGAGTTGGGGCAGGGATTTGGATAGACAACATACAAAATGACCATGCTCAGGGTCATGCATATAGGCTAAACTTCAAATGCACAAACAATGTGGCCAAATATGAAGCCCTTTTGCTGGGGCTCAAACTAGTTAGAAGTCTAGGGGTCACCAAAATTTCAATTCTAGGAGAATCAGATTTGATAATACAACAGATAAAGGGAAACTTTGTCACAAACAATACTAGACTAAGGGCTTATAGAGGTGTAGCTATGGAAATACTAAACACCTTCCTGGAATCACAACTCACTAAAATTCCAAGAACACACAACCTACATGCACATAGTTTTGCAACCTTTGCCAGCAGTTGTAAACTGCCTTTTGAGCCCAATCATCACTTCACTGCTGAAATCAAACACAGACCTGCTGTCCCAGACAATGTGAAAAATTGGCAGGTGTATGAAAATGACACCCAAATCAACAACTTCCTCACTTTAAAAGAAGAATTTTCAAGCATAAACATAGACACAAGCATTGTTGATGATCAACACCAAATTGACAAAGTTGAGGCAAATATATCAGCACAAGCAGGAAATTTGATTTTGAATCCAACAATTTTTAATCGCATAAAGCTACAAGAACTCAAACAAATGAAATTTGATGAAATGATTGAGGAAGAAACCGAAGTAATTGAGCTGAAGGACAATGTCCTACCCATAGGCCTAACTCCCTTAGAAGATATATTTGATTCAAATGACATTCCAAGAAAACCAAAAATGCAACCACTGAATGAAGAAATTGAGGACTGCAATATTGGAACTACAGAAAATCCTAGAATGGTAAAACTGTCCAAAACTTTTCCTCCTGATAAAAAATTGAAATACATTAAGTTGTTTAAAGAGTTCCAAGATGTCTTTGCATGGAGCTATGAGGACCTCAAATCCTATGACACATCTGTTATTCGACATACAATACCCTTGAAAGAAAACCAGAAACCTTTTAAGCAAAAGCTGAGGAGGATTAATCCAGTCCTCCTTCCCCTTATTGAAAAAGAAGCCATAAGAATGTATCAAGCTGGAATAATTGCACCCATTAGATTCTCCGAATGGATTTCAAATCTAGTACCCACTAGAAAGAAAACCGGAGAGATAAGGCTTTGTGTTGACCTGAGAAATTTGAATAAAGTCTCTCTCAAACATCACTACCCTTGACCAAAAATGGATCATATCCTACAAAGGGTAGTGGGTGCTTCAAGGATTTCATTATTAGATGGCTTCTCAGGATTTAATAAGATTCTAGTTCACCCAGATTACCAAGATAAAACAACCTTTACAACACACTGGGGAACCTTTAAATATGTCAAAATGCCTTTTGGACTCAAAAATGCAGGAGCCACAATTCAGAGGGCAATGTATATAGATTTTGCTAAAGAGATCCATGACTTTTTAGTAGTATACCTTGATGATCTTACTGCTTTTTCAAAATCAGACCAAGAACATTTAGATCATTTAAGGCAAGTGTTCCTAATTTGCAGAAAATATGGCATATCATTGAACCCAAACAAATCATTATTTGGTCTGGAAGAAGGCAAACTCCTAGGCCATATAATTTCTAAAGATGGAATAAGAGTAGACCGAGACAGAATACAGGCCATCCTTCAAGTCCCTCACCCAAGAAACATCAAAGAACTACAAGCTTTCTTAGGCAAGATCAATTTCCTAAGAAGATTCATTCCTAATTTGGCCGAACTGATTAGATTGTTGAATAATATGTTGAAGAAAGACTCTAAAGTCAAATCGACAATAGAAGCTTAGCAAGCCTTTGAGGAAATCAAAATAGCTTTGACAAGAACACCTGTTGTTACAAGCCCCAGGTTTGATAAAGATTTCATAATCTTTTCCTTTGCATCTGAGTATACTATTGCTGCTGTCCTATTACAAAAAGATGACCAAGGATGTGAGAGGCCCATTGCATTTTTTAGCAAAGAACTTAGAGATTCCCCACTCAAATACCAAATCATGGAGAAGCAGGCATATGCTCTTGTAAAGGCCATAAAGGATTTTAGAATTTATATCTTGTACTCTCATATAATTGTCTATGTTCCAAATGCAGTGGTTAAAGATATTCTTACTCAAGAACGAATTGAAGGCAAAAGGGGCAAATGGATAGCCAACATTCTAGAGTATGACATTGAAATCAAGCCAACAAAACTCATAAAAGGACAAGGGCTAGCCAAATTAATGATTGAAACCAACTTTCAAGCCCTAGACATCAATGAACTGGATAACGAAGAAGAGATGGCGACTCCACAGATCAATCAAGCCTTTTTACAATCACCTTGGTACACTAATATATGTTTTGTATTATTAAACCTGCAAGGTCCTCCAGGGTTATCCAGAACCAAAAAGAGATTCTTAAAAATGAAAGCTTCAAAGTTTTGTGTCATAGATAATCTGTTGTTTTGGAAAAATCATGAAGATATCTTGCTTAATTGCCTAACATTGGATGAAACTTACAAAGTCCTCAAGGAATTTAATGCAGGAGACTGTGGTGGACACTTGTATTGGAAATCTACAGCTGATAAAATCCTAAGGGCTGGATTTTATTGGCCCTCCCTATTTGTTGATGTGAAAAAATTTGTAATGTCTTGCCATAAATGCAAAATCTTTGAAGGCAAGAAAAAACTGTTGCCCTTGCCCCTCAAACCCATTTCAACTGAAAGGTCGTTCCAACAATGGGGTTTAGACTTCGTTGGGGAGATCCACCCTTCATATTCTAGCCAGCATAGATGGATTTTGACAGCCACAGATTACTTTACCAAGTGGATAGAGGCCATCCCTTGTAGGCAAGCTAATGACTCATTCATCATCCAATTCCTAGAGACCAATATCCTATCTAGATTTGGCTGTCCAGAAAAGATCATTACAGACAATGCAGCTACCTTTAAATCCAAAAGAATGATCAACTTTTGCCACAAATACCACATTACCTTGGGCCACTCCACAGCCTACTACTCTCAAGGTAATGGTCTTGTTGAATCCTCCAATAAAAGCCTCATCAACATCATAAAAAAGGTCATGGAAGAGAATAAAAAGAATTGGCACAAAAAACTTGTGAATGCACTATGGGCAGATAGATTGACGACAAAAAGGTCCATTGGAGCAAGTCCATATGAATTGGTGTATTGTCTAGAGGCTGTTTTCCCCTCCTCTTTAGGAATCCCTGTGATCAAGTCGCTGAAGAAATACAAGAAGAGCCTAATGATATTCAGAGAAGGACCAATCAAACTATTCAATTGTAGAAGACAAGAGAAGAAGTATATCACAGAACCTAGGTACTACAAGATAAGCCCAAGAATATCTTTGATAAAAGAACAAAAGCTGAAGATTTCTTCATAGGAAACAAAGTGCTAAAATGGGAATGAAGGAGGGAAGATAAAGGGAAACATGGGAAATTTGATTTTTTTTGGAAGGGACCATTTGTTATTCAGGCTATACAAGGTAACAACACTTATTTTTTGAAGAGTTTAGATGGCACAAACACTGAGGAAGGCCCATTCAATGGGCGAATGCTCAAGCACTATTTTGATTCCCTTTGATCAACATAACACAACTTTATATTGTACATAAATATTTGTATTTCGAACAGTTTTCATGTACAACAATTAGTTAAGGAACAAGATGCAGCAAATTTTGAGGAAAAAGTCAAGGAATTACACCATGTTTGGTGTATGTTTTGAATTTACCACAAGAAATCATAAGGAAAAACTTGGGAAGTATAAACATGTTAATAAGCACTCAGAGAAACCAACATAGACAGAGCTGTAATTTTGCATAGATCAGCTCATAAGGACTGCATACAGGCTACAAAGATTCAGATCATTGGTTTCCAGGAGAAAGAACTTTTGAATTATAGTAGCCATCTAAGAATGAGAACATCTAACCTGCTGTTCTAGGCTTTTCACCAGGAAAAGCCCTCCCCATGTGGAGCCACTGTTAGGTTCCTATACCAATAGGTTTCATTTTTCATGATTGACTATGGAAGTGCCAAATATGTTCATCCTTGCATGCTGCAAAGGTTCCATATTTTGTATACAGACAAAGAAAATTAAAAAATGTAAAGAGGGTATGCCTTAAAACAATAATCAAAAGGAAAGAAAATGAATTGGTCAGAAAAAATAGTAAAAATTAACCCCAAACCAAAAGACCAAGAAAGTGGCTAGTCAAAATGCCACTGCTATCTTATTTACAAGTTCATAACGTGAAGATACTACTGCTTATCACATTTAATGGATGTCCCAACAGTTCAATCTAGACCACTCCATATTTAAATTTGTTGTTGTAGAATAGAGAATGAATATCTGTCCAAACAGTTCAAGCTTGGAAGATGAGTAGATAGGTAGAGAAATAAAGGGCCCAACTGCTCAATCTGAGCCCTTGGTTGAAGTAAGGGTAGTTTTAGATAGGAGGGCAGTCAAAAGAAAAGAAGGAAAAGCAGGGTTTGCTAGTCTAAATGCACCCAATCAAAAGGAAGAAAAAATGTTAGGTGTATTAGGCTGAGTAGGCAGTTTGAGGTTGCAGAAGCAAGGTTATAATCACTTTTTGTCTTGTCAAGATAGACTCATCTCATCAATAACATTGGTACCATGGCAGTGCTTGGACTGCAGAACAATGGAAGCATGACTAATTCCCCTTCATTCCCCCAAAGATCACTTACTAACATCCTCTCAAGGACCTTGGGATTTTCCCAATAAGTCCAGTTTCACTCCATTTTATGTGAAATGCCAAGTTGATCTCTGATTTTACTTAGTGGAAAGAAGCCACATTTCTTGTGTAAAAATGATCATTCCACACTCCTTTCACCTCGCTACGCCTAAGTTTTCATTCTATAAACTTAGCATTCATCCATTCAGTTTCAATCCATAAACTCATATTAACCTCTAACTCTACTATTTAGCTCTCTTGATCATTTACCCATCCCTATTACACAAAAACTATATAAATAACCCAAAAATATAAATATCCCCACCCTTTGGCACTATCGCCATACAATACAAAGTTATGGGAATGCTAGGTCCATTTGGGGCCTTGGTATTAGCCCTTCCACGTCCAAAATATTTGGGATTAATCTAACATTTGGTTAGATTAATAACTATCTTACCGCCCCCACGCACAAACCATACCATATTAACCCCGCGCATACATTTTATTTGGGTTTCGTTTGACATTTGGTTAAATGAATAACCATAACCCTGGCATGAACATAAAACCCATAAGCAAAGTTCAAAACCTGCCCGAAACCTTTGAAAAATTAAGGTTTATCGTACGTGCTCCTCTGCTAAAGACTGATCATATCGCCCTCCTGTCCACAGTCGGATCGTCCCCCACATATTCGACGGTCCTAATCCATATCGGACGCGCCCTGACAATGGTACGTTAGTACCCGATGGTCGACAGTCTCACCGTCGTACATAGGAACACCTGTCACCCTCTGATTGCATCGGGCCACCTCTGACAACTACCACCCCCGTACCAAAGGCGGTCCGATGGAAACCACTTACCACTCTGTCCGTCCGCCTATGTCACCGCATGGCATTGCATCCATGTTTCCCACCACTGCCCTGCACCTGTGCCACATCATCTACTGACGTCACCACCCTGCCACCGTGTCATGTGCCACGTCAACTTCCATGTCATCTTCCATACCCGCTACACGACAAAAAAGACATCATGATGATGTCATCCACGAAAAGTGCCGAAAGTGCTAAAATGTCCAAAATTCATTGAAAAGTCGTGAAAACGACTATTTTGGTTATTTTCTATTTGTTGCACCCGCAAAGAACGTTCATGCGACTCCACGACCAAATCACCTCCGGAACTTGCATAGTCCATCAACCTGCAAATGCGCTCCATAGCTTGGCTCCATAGCTCAAGGCACCCCTGCTAGCTATCCTCTGCGCCATAAAAAAGGTATTTACCCACAGTTCACTCATAAACCCGGTTTTTTAGAAATTTCGCCATTAAATTTGACTAAGGAGCTCACATTTAAACCAAATTGCACTCCAGCCCCTAGAATTCCACCTGTAAATTCACTAGCTCACCCTTGGTTGAAAAGCAGCCTGACAAACTTGCCCTTCTCTACAAATTCTGCCATTACAATACATTTCAAGGCCGTTTTTCGTCCACAGAATTTGCAAGCAGCCCATGCATCGACTCCCTTTGTCAAAATATTCTGCAAAATTCTACTTGTTTGGTTAAAAATCACTCCTATTCCCTCTGCAGCTTCTTCATAAAGTCAATGAGTCCAACGAATTCGTTCGAGAAACCTGTCTAAATTCTGCAAATTTGTTGTTTTACCATAAACTGTACATAGTGAGGCCAAGTTCTAAGGAAAACTTAGTTTCCAAAATCTTGGCAAAAGCCTCAAATCCAGAGTCCTATTTCTTGTTGTTGCATACATCTATATTATAGTCAAACACAAACAGTTCAAAGATGGAGGCTTCAGTGACTCTCAACATTGCCCCTTTGAATGCTCCGCACATGGATTTAGATTCGTTACCTTTGGCAGACAAAGACTTCCAGACCAAGGATATGATGGGCCTCAAGTCTCACCTTAAAACCATGTGTCAGTTCAGAAACAATCATAGAAATAACACTGATATCCTGGGAATCTGGCAATCTAGTATGCCCATCTACTACCTCCCATCAGTCAATGTGCTGCCTGACTTCATTCATCTGTGTCATGCAAATTATGACCCCACTTAGAGAGAAATCCTCACTCCAGATGGGTCTGTGCTGTTCTACATCAATCCTCAATCCATAAATGAAATGTTGAACTTTGAGCCACCTAAGGCTCTCGTTCCTCTTATAATGAAACTTCTGCTTGATAAGGGTGCAAAGCTCTCTACTTCAGAAATATCAAGGGTAGGTCAGTTATTCATGCGGCCAGAGTGCCAGGCCAATCATCCTCCACCATATCATCAAGTCTCATTCAATGAAACAGGAAGGTTCCTGGTAGATATGGTTTCCTACATTCTAGGATGCAAAACAGGAGAATTTGTGGATGAAACTGTGTTTCTTCTATTAACCATGTTCACTCCAGGACAGTCCCCTGCTGTCATGTATGACTATATCACCTTCATAGCAAACAAAATACATGAGCAATTCATGATGATGGAGAGAGAAAGAGTGTTTAAGTATACCTCCTACATTTACCATATGCTGTTGTACTATCACCCGGATAGTTTCAAAGTTCCTCTCAAGAGACTAGACTCAAAAGGAGAGAGAAGATCTGTTATCTTTTGGACCTCAGTTTTCCATGAAGTCCACCTCTCTGCCTACACATATTGTGAGTTTGTTGACATGTTCATCTACCCAGCCACTTGCCTATTGATGATGACTCCTCCTGGCAGACTCATTGCTGAAATACATAGAATCTTACATCTTTCAAAGGGCTACAACATTGGTGATTGGTATTTCTACCAAAACCACACAATGATCAGAATTTATGGGTGTGAGTTGCCTCCCTATAAGCTACCTATATATGTCCCCATGAGACTTTTTGCCTTGGAATATTTCAGGCAATTCAGTAGTGCAGATTTGACTCATTTCCATTGGAAAAACAAGAAAGCATAGCTTAAAATCATACATCAATTGGGTCCTTTTGTTTTTAATAAAAGGGAAGAAGCCTGGAAGGATACAGACAATATAATAAGCAAAGAGCTCATGCTGAAACAAAGCTTCTTTTGGGCACCATATGACCCTAAACAGTTCATAAGCCTTAGAAGAATCAAACACAGGCTTTCAGGATATGGGCACCAGCCAATCCCCCACATTGAACAATATGCTAATCAACAAGAATGGGTAGAGGGCACATTAGATGATGAAGAATTTATTGAAGAAGAAATATTAGAAAAATATATGAAAGAACATGAGAAAATAATTGACCTGGAATATTTTGCACAGATCACCTTCACACTACGTCAATATATTGTAGCAAGCACATTAGCTGCTACACCTCCACAACAACAAGCTAAAGAAGCCATTTCACTTGCAGGGAAAGGCAAAGAAATTGAGAATTCAGAACAGAAAAGTACAATGGAAGAGTAACCATCCACAAATCAGGAAAAGGATCAAGAACAATGCCCTTAAACGCAACAAAAGGCAGCCGAGATCCCTGTATTGCAAACCCCTCATAATGAGGAAAGAGCTAAAAAGAGGGACAAAATGGAAGAAACACCTACAGGGGCATCGACAGACCAACAAGGTAAGAAAAGACAGAGGCTAAACCCTTATTCTGAGGAGGAAATTACTGAAGAAACTACAAGAAATATCAGAGGTTAGGGGACTTCTGAACAGCAGATCCCTCCTATTTTGGAAACATTGGCCAACTCCTTTCAGCAGGAGCAAGAGAGACAACCAGGTGGGGAGGTTTCATCCTCCAAACAGCAGGCCAGGAAAGGCTCAGATATCAAACAAGCATTCACTGAGATCAAAGCTAGAAACGAGCCAATAAGGTTTCAGCTTTACAATCAATTAATGAGAATGGCCCCTACAAATAAACAAAGGCTGATGGTAGCCTATGACATGCAAGCATGGAAGATGACTCTTAGTCACTTTAGACTCACTATACAGTAACGACAGTTGGTTGCAGACTATATCAGTACCAATCTGGAGGTCCTTGCCAAAGACATCCATCCAATAGACCAGATTGAGTTGCATAAATATGCTGGAGAAATGGTATACTCCACCCTAGTAGATAAGGCTCTAATGGCTCATAGATTGCAAAATTCTTTGTATAATACTTCTGCCTAACTAGAGCTAGAGAAAGCCTCCTCATTAGCCAAGGATAATAGGATAAAATCCTTGGAAGAGATCATTATAGAGTTCGGACATGATCCCAAAGATCCCTAAGGCGCATGGGCCTTAATCAGGAAAGAGGAGGAAGACATAGCAGCCCTGAGAAGACAATTAAAGCTTCCAGCTACCATACATCCTCAAACTACAAAGGTGGCACAACAACAGGAAGTAGAGGATGTGGTCAGCCTTCTTATGAGGATGAACCAAAGGCTATTGGACACAGACAAAGCATTGGAAGAGGCCAAACAAGGGAAACAGCCAGGGTTGGCCCCTCAAACATCCCAAACAGCTCCAATAATCACACCTCCTCCTACAACAGTCACTACAACAGCACCTCCCCTAGATCCAGTTTCAACAGCAGGTGCCTCAACTTCAATAGCATCTACAGAAAGTGCATTGTAGGAGGCCAGTTTAAGCATGGAAGGTATGATGAAAGAAATCGAGGCTTTGGAATTACAGATGGCAGAAATGAAGAAAACCAAGGAAAAACTAGCCAAAATTGAGGCTAGTTATGACAAATCAAATATGACTGTTGTAGAGAAGACCAGGGAAGTAAAGGCCCTAGAGAACAAAATAAAGGCCTTGGAGAAGGACCTCACTCTCCATAGAACCCTGCCAGAAATAAAAACAATTTTGTGGAATAAGATTGGCCAAGCTATTGCTGATCAATGGACAAAAATACAAACCATTTTTGACCTGATAGAATTGATGGGGGTAGCTCAATATGAAACTCAAAAGGCCAGAGCATTATTGGCAGATAAGCCTGAGCAAGCCAATCAATTGATTCAGTTTTTGAATAATCGTACTGGTGAGCAACTAGTAGCTCTAAACATTCAGAACAGGATAGAGACTATTGTAAGAGTCAAGAAGGTGCTGACCATGAGAAATTTTGTTCAAACTATAGAAAGAAAATGTCAAGAAATGCAGATAGAGGTAAATGCCTTCAGACAGAAAATTTCAGTATTACAGAGCAAAGGTCTACCATTCCTGGTCACTAGCACTGGGAGGCTGTTAAAACAGGAACAATATGCACATGGGCTAAATACTTATGTGGAAAATCCGATTACAGCATCATCAAGTGGCTCAGAAGGGAGAGTGCGTCCCTCTAGACAAAGTTTGTATGATAAACTGGAAGAATTGTTTTACATTGAGCATGAGATAGCACATCCCTTTCCAGTCTGGAGAAATTATTACACATACACTAAAGCTGATGAGACATTATTTAAATTGAGAAATCATCAATTACCAACAGATTAGTGGTGGCAAAGCCTGCCTGAGATCTTAAAGTCGTTTGGATTCTCTCCTTGTAAATTGTCTTCATAACAAGCGAATTGCATTATATGGCTCTGCTATCGGAAAATCAAATCGACAGTGGATGGAATTAGTGCTAAAAGCATTCAAACAAGCTCAGGCACAGGTGGCAAAAGACAACACACCAGGAACGCACATCAGGGAAACGGTCATCAACTGACTAGTAGAGTCAAAAAGTCAACAACAAATAAGACACCTACAACAGCCAATAAAGCACATTTATTTCCTCAGTTATTGTTGCACAGTTTTTTCCCACATTAGTTATTTCTTCTGTTAGAGTAGATGGATAAATTTATGTCCATATATTTCCCTACAGGATATTTTGTAAACCTCTATAAATACTTGCTAAAGAGATGTATTATTGTTGGCTGGTGAATATCATTCTGGACTTGCGCTGTATGTTTTTGAGAACTCTTCAGAAATAAAAATTGTTGGAATGCTTTGTTGGTGAGATTACTGTTGTGGAATCGATGGAAAAAGGATATATTTCAGAATTCTCGTGTTAATACATGGATCAATAAGTCTTATGTACTCTTATTTTACTGTATTTTTGTGTTACTTATCATCTAAATATCATGT
This sequence comes from Pinus taeda, assembly GCA_000404065.3. Classification (NCBI taxonomy): domain Eukaryota; kingdom Viridiplantae; phylum Streptophyta; class Pinopsida; order Pinales; family Pinaceae; genus Pinus; species Pinus taeda. Next base: position 83,798 of record APFE030199288.1, read on the forward strand.
TCTAAGTTACAGGAAAGAAAGATAACCCAGAATTTACTTTGTTGTACTCTGTGTTCAATTCCTGTAATTTTTTATGTTTTCTACAGGACTAGCATAGGCAAGAATTCTTGATTGCTCTTGTCTCCCTGGTTCTTTCACTCTAAATATCATCAAGGAATTCTTAACCACTACCTGATAATGTTTATACCATTTCCTTCTGTCAACAAAATGAAATATTCCTTATTGCCTTTCATTCGTTGACTTCATTTCAACTTATTTTAGCTTCAAAGTTGTTCTATGTTTAATTATCTTGCTTTGTAGTTGTCTTATTGCCAAAGAGACCATCCCAGAGTTTCATTCCCATTAGACTCCATCAACCCAATGGTCTGAACTTCTCTCAACTTACTTCCTTGTTCTACTGAATGTCATCTTCCAAACACCAGACAAAACTTGTACCTAATAACTAGCCTAATATACAATCAAACAAATCTAAATCACAAAGAGAGATCCCTCTCTAGTTGCAGATTGGCTAGGATCTGGAGCTGAAAGATTGGTTAGCGGTTAACTCGGCTATATTCCCTCCTGGAGCCAAGGAACAACCTGAGTGATAACAGGTTAAATTTTTAGCCTTCCGAGAGAGACTTGGAATCTTGGAAACACCCTCATATGAGGGTTCCACATTAGTTGAATGCTGAGCTTTGGAAACTCCTCAAGGCATGGGGTACTTCCTAGAGGTGTGAGTTACCCTATGGCGATTGGTTCACGTTCCCCTGTGACACCCCATGTTGGTTGACATGTATGTAGGGTGAGTGGTTCAACCACCTCTACGATTGAAATATGCATAGATGAGTGTTTGACCTTATCATATGGCATATGAGAAGGATGAGTGGTTCACCTTCTCCCGATGATTCCCCAACATATGCCCTATCCATGGAGTCTAGGAATCATGGGAAGTACCTCTCCTCTGACCAATGTGTTGGGAAAAGTGGTTAGTGACCATAGCCCTACCAATGGATGAATCATGTACTTTTGTACTCCCTATTAATAGGATGCATGGTGTTCAAAAAATCGATCTCAGTTCGTTTGAGGTTCTACCTATGAACTGTCTTTTGTCAATGAAGAGTTGTAAGGTATTGTAGACTACAAAATTTGGCAAGGTTGATATGAATTTTTATTGGGCTAGTCTATTTTAGTTTTGTACTCTATTTCTCTACTAAAATATTAATAATAATAAGAACAACACTTGAAGACTTTCTTTGTTGAAGCAACCATCCTTAGACTACAATTCAAGACCAACACTTAAAGACTTGTTTTGTTGGAGTAGTCATCCTTGGAGCATAGTTGAATATCAACAATTGAAGTTGTTTTGTTGGCATGACCATCAAAATATTGTTGAGGGCGACTTGAATTTTTTTATAGCAGTAGATTTGATAGAATTTTTTAGACCTATCTTCATTACATTTTCTAAAATTGTTTGATGTTTTTGATGGAGGCTTGAAGTAGTATTGAAGTCACCTTAATGGATTGAAGAAAACTAAGAGGGTTGGATCCCTAGAGGATTGGATACATCATACAATGTTGGAGGCTTTTGAGAAACTCGGTTGGAGACTGGATTAATATGCGAGGATTAGAGTCATCATACAAGGTTGGACCCTTCGAAGAGACCAGGTTGGAGCTTCGACGCATAGTTGAATATTAGAGTCATCATTTAGGGTTGGAGCCTTGAATGAGTGAAATAATTTGTTGTACAAGTTGCAATTGGTCTTTTTGAGTCCTCATCATCTTCATTAATAAAATTATTTTCTTGTTTCACATCTTGTGCTTTAGTTTAACTAGTAATTTTAATTGGCTTAATGTAACAATTGTAAGGAAATATTGATTGAACCCCCTATCAATATTTCCAACACTACCACACCTTGCATTTTTTTCACCTTGCAATATTTTTATGACATGCTATAAGGAACTTTCACAATGAAATGTTATTGTTGGTGATATCGTTGTTTATGATAGAAGGAAATCTAACATGTTTTAGAGTTTCTTCATCTTTGAATGTTATTATTAGAAATGTGTTTGTGTTTATGTTAAAAACAAATATAACATGGACTATATTATTTTTGTGAGGAAATATTTTTGTTGGTAGTATGCTTTTATTTTTTCTACATGTAAATATAACATGCATTAAATTTCTTTCACTTTGCATTGTTGTTATTGGAAATTTGCTTGTGTTTGGGCTAGAAACTATGGCAGATTTATTTTCCTATGCAATATTGTTGTTGTCAATCTCATTGTTGTTGGATTGAGGGTGCTTGGACTGATGTTAAAAGCTAGATATGCTGACCAACAAACCCTAAAATACCAACCCTTTTGGAAATAACCTGCTTTGCACTGGCTACAATCTCACCTAAGGTAGTATATGGGGATGTGAGAAATAGGATTCTGCATCCAGAAGGCTATGTGATGTGGACATAAGGAATTTATTCAGTTTAAGGATTGATGTTACCTTCATGAACCCTTATCCTCAAAATCTCCAAAATTAAAGTAAGTTCCAATTAAATACAATTATTAACTTCACGTAAGCATCTAATCATGCACAAAATAATATATAACGGTTAGTCTAGATCTTCACGGTGTAATTACAATAATAATATAGATAAAGGGTATTCAACTAAGAATAAATATAGAAAAAAGATAAGTATATAGTTTGGACACAAAATTGATTAAAATACTCTTTATTATTCGAGATCTTCAATACATATACTTTCAAACCTTGTGCACACAACTGCAGGGGCCTGCGTACTCAGTTGTAGACTTAACAAGGTCTCCATGCACACAATAGCAGGAGGCTTGCGCTTCACCCTGAAACATAAGGTTACAAACACTAAAAATAAGTATCACTCATAACATCACATATTCTATTTCTTTAGACAAGATAAGACACGCCTTTATGTACTTTTTCCTATTACAATACAGTGGTCCTCAAACGATGGGCGTAGCTCAAAGAATACAAAAACTAAGGGGATTTGAACTTCCTAAAACTTCTTGGCTCCTAGAAACCTGAGTGTTGTGTGGTCCGCTTTGTTTTGAATAATTTGGTATCTACAGATAAATACTAATTCCCTAGATAAGTAGCCATATCTAGAACAACAATTTAAAGCACTTTAGCCTTTTCCTAGAAGCAATAGATAAGACAAAGAAGATGAGAAGACCTACCTGTAGTTCTGCTTTTCTCTTGGCTCCTTTCTATCGATCATGTCTCTCCTTCCCATACTTAACATGCTTGATAAGTACCTGTAAACATCAATAGAAGACAAAGAACCAATCAAAGAAAAAGATCTACTGAATACAAGTAAATGGAATCAATTACATTCACACATATAAGCATCATATAACAAGATAAGCATATGGTAAAATAGTTCAAATACTTTATTGAATAGATGAAGGAATTACAACCATCAAGTCTGATTCGAAGTCACTCCTCCAGCTTGGATCCTATCCACATCACATCAAAAGCATGTCAAAGTTGTAGCATAGCAATACTTGTCTCAAAGTCAATTCTGATAGCAACATTATCTCCTTACAATTCAACATAGTCCAGCCCTTGATCACTTAGATGAGTGTTCAATTTATAGGAATATGAAGGAGGTTATGTCATAAATGGGGTTATTGAATGGCCTTCCATACTTAGAATTAGTTCCATGGGGGAAGGGAGGACATTATGGGATGCATATTAACTCATTCCTCATCCATTTTCAAGCTCATAATAGTTGATAAGTGAGGGAAGCTTCTATATGAATCCAAGAGATAATAATATTCCCCAAACCATATGTGAATTTCACTCAATCTTGCCCACCGTAGGTGGAAGAGGGCATAAGTGCTCTGCAGAGCACGATGGCATGACTTCACTACTTTGCATCACACACTCAGATGGGCTTACCTACACTAGTCCCTTTAGAGGTCATTTCAGGATGTATTCAAGTCATGAAACTATTTGGGAAGGAGGCATTGAAAAAGGTGACTTGTTTATGGCATATAGAAACTGAAATTAGGGTTTGATCCCTAAAAAACTAATATGGATGATGGGAGTGATGTGCCCAGATGGATCTATAATAGCTTCCCCCGAAAGCATGAAGTCGAAAAATTGTTAATGTAAAATGAAATTCTTTATGATGTGATGAGGAGGTTTTGAAGTGGAAGGTGACCTGCATTAATTAAAATACATATATCATGATTTTTTTATTATTTCATGAATTTTTGAGGGAAGGCTTACCCATGCTTATCATACAAACTTTCATTATATGTACATAGACTGTGTTCTATAGATATAGCCCCATCATCAGAATGAGCATCAATGTAGAGCCATTGTACATATGATTTAGTACACCTGAAATCGCAGCCCTGATGGATGAAACTAGATCTTGAGTTTTCTATCTTGTTCAATCATTCATTCAAGTACAAGTATAACCATGTGAATATGTGACCTAAAGTCAAACATCGGAAGATGCCTTTTGATTACGGACCGATGATGTAAGTTGTTAACAGATGCAAGAGGAATCACCGATAATGGTAATGATCCTTAGAGTATTGTATTACATTTTGCATGGTGTGAATGGATGATTTGATTTTCAACACCATAGAAAGTCTTTTGGTCAAAGGCCATTGATGTCAACCTATCAGTAGAAGTGAAAAACCTACCCTTGATGTATGCAAACCTCAAGGTACTTGAAGGGTGTTTTTAAGTCAACCTCTTGGATAATGTGTCGATGTCAACAATAGGTGACTCATCCTAGGAGGTCCTTGATGTATCCCACATCAACAACATGAAACGAGTGTAATGATTTTGGAGATGGAATTTGACTGACAACACAAGGTTTAGGAATGGCAGTCATGAAAATGAAGGTTTATCATATTGTAAAGGATGAATGTAAATTGCATGACTTCTCTTGAACATGTTGGCAACACTAAAATGAATTGGTAGCATTGACCCAAAACAAAGTGATGGATGGTATGATAGACCAATGATATGATAACCATCAAGATGGTAACCCAACCCAAGTAGTCACGGTGATGAAGTGAATGTGTCAGGTTCAAAGCAACCTACTGCCATAAAGTGGCTTTCCCTTTTTTCTCATTTTCCCCAGTAATTGCTGACTAGTACCCTCTTATTTTTTATCAAGCTTGAGGAGGATAACATATGCTTGTTATATAATTCCACCCTTCGGGTGAATCCATCACTATGTGATGTTTTAATGAGTCTAGCGAGGATGAAACTCGGTCGTGTTTAGATGGACAAGTTTGTCGCTATTTGTTGTTTTAATGAGTTTAATGACAAATATAACTTAGTCCTTTTCATGTTTAGAGAGGTTGAAAAGGGACAAAAAGAAAACTCCCAAAGTTTTTTTTTGTATATTTTTCTCTCGAGCCCAAAAAAGCATAAAACAATATGAGAGAGAATCTATTGAACATGTTTGTTTAATGTATTCCTTTTTCGTAGTTAATCTATCTTAGCTTAAAAAGGGTTAAACTTGTACTGAGTAGATGACATTTCCAATCCATTAGCGAGCTGAAAAGCATAAGCACTTGACAATATTTTCATGTTTAGAGAGTCTAAAAAGTGCTTGAAGAGGACTCCATGGGGGTTCCTTTTTCATTACTTAACAAAGCCTGAAAAAGAGATAAAAGTATGCTCTATGGTCAAAGGTACAATTTATAATCGAGCACGTCAAATTATATAAGTTAGCTGCAAAACCTACGCAACACACCACCAAATGCATTAAAAATACATGTTTCATAGGTAAAAATAGGAAAATACTAATGTTTACTCCATTAATGAACATGAAATATACATAAAACAAGTTTTTACCATGAAAGTTTTACCATTCGATACTTACCATTCAGTTTTGCACTCCAGGTTAGTTTTTTGGCTCAAACTTCAATAGCTGATTGTAAGAGATTTTGTGGACCATTTCTTGTGCTGTTAATACCAAGTAGAAGATCTACCCCTCCTCTTTCTTTTCAGGTCATTATTTTACTGTTTCATCAAATTTTTAGGGTTTTTTGTGTCCTCTAGTGTTTGATTTTTTCGCCCTGGGATCAGCACATGCTTTCACATCGAGATCCATGCTAAAGAGCACCCTGATAGAAGGTTTCCTTCTCTTCAATGCACTATCTCTATGCCTAGGTTGTGCTGGGCGAGTTTCCCAAACTAGATTTAGCAGTTTGCTCCAAAATTTGTCATGTTTTTTGCATGGAAAGGATCCTAACTAAGATTATGATTGGATTTCAGGCTTTCATCAGATCAGAATGTCGGTTACATGGAAAGAAATACAACATGAAGAAAAATAAAGGGTTGCCCTGAACAATCTAGGTACAGTCAAGGCCCTCAAAAATTGTGGGTTACTGAAATAGTTCATGTTGTTCGTAATGAGGCAACATATAGAACTATTGTAGTTCCTTGTTCATGCATGGGATCCGACAGATCAGAATTTTCACATAAGGGACAAAATAGTCCCTATTAACATTGATGATATTTACTTTCTTACCGGACTGTCGAGGTGAGGTGTCCCCATTTCACTTTATGGATTTGCCTATGGAGGTGAATTGGTGAGGGATTACATTCGATAATTTTGTCGGCTAGGTACACAACCTAGCAAGGATGGGAAAATAAACATTAGAGATGTAGGTGATTTTCCTTTGAGAATGATCCTCTTCACAATGACAAGTTTGGCTAGTAGTGTGACACTTCATCTGGTGAAAAGATCATACATGCAACATGCACCTAAGAGTCTAGAACAAAAAGTATTCAACTGGTGTGAGTTCGTGCTTTCTTCAAAAGAACAACTAACCAAGGTAAAAAATGTTAAGACGAAGAAATTTTCTATGGTTCAATCTTAATCACTTTTACCTTAGAGATAATCCCATTGATGCAACTGCAACATGTATCACTGGGTGTAGCTAGTCCTATAGATCCACATACGCGAAGGTGGGTCGAATTGATGGGTCGACATGCAAGTCAACCAACAATCATTTTTTCCATTGCATTCTTCAGTTGGCTCGATCGACAACACCTTGTCATCAAGGATTATCCATACTCAGGGATGGATTTTTGTGGAGATCCAAACTTGATTCTACCAGTTGGAGCATAATCGGGTGTTATAGGTAAATTGTTTGACCAAAGTATTTTTTATTTTTCATGTTTATACATGTTTTTTTTGTTCTTAATGTTTCCAAGACTAAACTAAAATCATTCTCATGCATGCACATGTTAGTATTGTTTGACCTGTGGAACACCAACAGGGTGTAGGTGGGCCAATGTGGAGAAAGATTGGGAGAGTAGTTCTCCAGGACTTGGATTTGGCCGAGACCTTGGTAGAGTTGTAGGATCATATAAAGGGATTAACCCTTGGTATTCTAAATTTACGGATCAAGGAGTTACATATGAGGCTGCAGTGCCACACTATTGGTGTTCCAAGCCATTGGATGAGGCTTTTGCACATGATAACATAGGTTGTGACCTGTTATCATGAGAATCACTAGGTCTACTTAGGATATTTTGCATGCATTTTGAGTTTTTGAGTCAAATGACCAAACTTGTCTTGGACACAAATTTCTTAAAAACTTTTAAGGAATCTATCTATTCTACTTTTAGAGTTTTCTATGGTTATGTGCCATACTATTCAACTAACGATGTGAATTGAAAATGTTACTTTTACGTGTGTCGCAAATATCTATTTAACACATAATTCGTTAGAGAATCATTAATGTGTTAAATTTATGGAAATACGTTGATATTGAATGTATTCAAAATGCCTTTCCAAAATACGAACTCTAAGGAACATACAAAGAATTGTTGGGTTTCAGACAGTATACACACTTGTAATTTGTAGTACGACAAATTGTGAATCCAACCTAATGATGATTCGGCGAATTCCAAGTGAAATGGCATCAAAGAGAAGTTTGATGGATGCACTATACTCAGCGATATTGTTTATATTGAAAACTCGCTAACTCGCCACTTGGAGCAAAAATAGCCCATGCTACAGAAGGTAGGTTCTATGTGCTATGACTAGCACCAATAGCGTATGCAAAAAATGGTTTTGAAGATTCTGAAATCTACAACAATTGCAAAGCCTATTACTAACCATATAAAAAAAAAACTCTAAAAGACTACACTTAATTAAGCATACAAATGTTTTTGGTACAACCCATTTCATGGCTACGAGAATGGAATCCCATCATAGTTTACTAACTCGTAGGAACCTTTTGCCAAAACACACTTGATAATATAACAACCCATTCACATCAGTTCAAATTTCCCTGCTCCATGTTTATCAACTTCCTGATCGTTAAGAAATACTAGGTCTCCTTTTCAGAAGATACGAGGCTTAACATTTCTATCATATTGCACCTTGATACATCATGACAAATTTCATCCAGATGGATAAGTTCCAAGAAACGTGCTTTTTCTTTAGAAGTGTCATGTAACAACTAAATCATGAGTTTGAGGGATGAAATTTCACATTCTATCGATAAGATTACTTCCAAACTGTACACCAACTAAAAATGTTTGAATCCAGTTGCATTTCTCATCGAGGTTTGATATGTCGACAAGGTAGAGTACAGGATTAAATGACAGTTTCGCTTATGAACCCCTGTCATTCTTTACAACATTCACTTAAGGAATTTATTGATGGCCTCAACTTGTCCATTTTCTTGTGGGTAACAAGGCGTAGAGCTATCATGTGACAGTCCTAACTTATTAGTCAAGTTAGCCATCATGTGATTGTGAAAATGCGACCCATGATCTATAACTGTGGCCTGTGGTACACCAAACCAGGCAACCACGTGGTTGAAAAATAAAAGAGCAACCATTTCACCACTATTGTTTAATTTTGGCATCTCTTTGGCCCATTTGGTAAAATAGTCGACGATATCTATAATATATCCATGCCCCTCGGCTGAGGTCAAGTTACATGTCATGAAGTCAATGCTCAATTTGGCGAATGGTCCAACAACAATGACTGGATGCAATGGTGTAGGCGGTAATATAATTTTATGGTCATAGATCTAGCATGCATGACAACTTCTAATGAAAATTTTTCAATATTTGAATATACTAGGCACTAGATAAGTATCCACCACAAGCACCTGAATGGCAATCACTCCATTCTTTCTCAGCTTCATCATGTGTGAGGCACCTTCATAAAATTGTATCGATACCACGATGGTGAAGTGTGTCAATGATGATTAGATAATATTTGGCTTGGTACTGGATACGTCGTTGTTGTGAGTGAGAGGTGTCAGGATGAAAATTTTGGGTCTGGAGATAAATTAGTATATCTCCATACTACAGGTTAGATGAAGATATCATGAACAGAGACTCATCAAAAATAGATGGTTGATATTTTGAATCAATGAAGGTCGAGGGAAGGTCACAAAGTAGCTCAGTGAAAATGAGATATTTCTTTGATTTGGACTTGATGAATTCCAGATCAAACGCCTCCAAAATGACAATCCATTTTGAGTATTTTCCCCCTAGAAATTAACGTGACAAAATATATGTCATAGGGTTGCAATCCGAAATGACAGTGGTGTTCCAAAGCAGGATGTGGTGGTGAAATCTTTGAACAACTTGCAGAGCTGCCGAAGCTAACTTTTCGACATAAGAATACTTACCTTCTGTATCATTGAGGTTATGGCTCAAATAATATATCAGATGTTCAATCCCATCTTCCTCTTGGACTAAAGCCATGCCAATGGTTATGTCTACAGTGGCAAGATACATATAATAGTCATTTTGATAATTCTAAGAATACATTAATGACACTCTGATCAAGATATCTTTAAGAGCATCAAAGAAAGCTTGCACAAATTGATCCCAATGGAAGTGTATCCCCTTTTTCAAAGGAAGTGTAAAACCTTTAGCCATTTTAGCGTAATCGGGAATGAACCTCCTCATAAAATTAGCCTTCCCTTGGAGTCTCTGTAACAAATATTTGAAGGTGGAGGCAAATCAAGAATTTCCTAAACCTTTAGTGGATCAAGTAGAATTCTATCTCTAGACACTACAAATACAAGAAATCAACTAGAGCCAACACAAAAAATGCATTTGTGTGGATTGAGTCATGTCTTGTAGTGTCAGCACCGTAAAAATATTTCTCTCAAATGTTGCCGGTGTTCAGGCCGCTTTCGTGAATGAGGATTTAAATTGTCAAGGTAAGGTTGAACAATGTGCTTGATTTCATGGAAGGAATAGTTCATTGCCCTCTCAAATGTGGCCCCTACATTTTTCAAACCAAAAGGTTGTTTCCTATAAGCGAATGTGGCACATGAAAAAATAAAAGATGTTTTAGATTGGTCCTGTGAGCGGATATTGATTTGATTGTAACCGGGAAAACCATCCATAAATGAGAAAATTTTGCATCTCGAACATTCATCAATTATTTGGTTGAGAAAATGAGTAGGATAATTGCCTTTTGGATAGGCCTGATTTACATCCCTATAATCGATGCAAACTCAAATTGTCCCTTATTTCTTCATGACAAGAATAGTGTTGGAAACCTAGTAAGTAAGGGGTACAGGGTAAATGAAACTAGCATGAAAAATATTTTCAACTTCTGCTTTAATGGCAGTGAATTTGTTTGGATGAACAGGTCAAATTTGTTGTCGTACTGGTTTGACATTAGGATACATTTTGATTTCATGTTCAACAATACTAGAGTCTATACCTGGCATCTCCTCATATGACCATGCAAATATATCTCAAAATTCATGAAAGAGAGTACAATAATTATCAATTTCTCATGGAGAACAAGATTTTCTGACATGAATGTTTTCTACAACATTAGGTTTGGTTGAAATATTAATAGAAATCATTTCTTCAATATTTGATAGTTTTTGCTCAGAATCTACTATATCTATGAAAACAAAACTCGAAAGGAAATCAACAACTGAAGGGTGGTTAAGTTCATTTCAATAATATTCAATGTCATTTGGAAGATGGGAACGATGATGATAATATTCCTGAGGTTCTTTTCCTATCATCGTTGATTGGATGATTCCTTCATCCATAGAAAATATACGTGGAAAAGGATCTGAATAAGTACCATATTCTAACGAACAGTCTACCCATAAAATTGGTGAAAGTGGATTTGGGTTTGCCACACAAGACAAAAAAATTGATTGTTATGCAAGCTCAATGGGGCTTAGCAACATAAATTTAGTATTACTATCAACTTCAAAATTGTTGGTAATCCTCCTTAAATAAGATGAGGTGGAGGAAATCACGTTGCAAGTCACTACTCTCCTCACTTCCATCGAATCAGATGGTGACGATAGCGTAAAAGTACCCATTAGGGAAGGATCTTTAAAGAGACCCACCCCATCATTTTGAAGTGCTAGCGGGGGTCCGTGTACTAATGGAATGCTTGCAGTAGCCTAAGAACTAGATGCAAAGAAGGAAAGTAGATCGATAGCTATGATTCCACCTTTATGAGGGAATGAAATCATACAAAAGTATGTGGAAGCCACATTAGCCATAGCATATACCCATGGCCTTCCTAGTAAAATGTTGTAGTTGAGGGGTCCATCAACTACCTCAAATTCAATAGTAACTGTTTTGCCCCCTAACTTAATTTGCAGGTTATTGAAAATCCCACAAGGTGTATATGGTATTTCTTCGAAAGCTTTTAATGTAGTTGGTGATCGTGACAATGGCGGTGAACCAAGTGTTTTCCTACAGCTCATTGAAATAATGCAAGTGGATGCCCCCTTATCAATAATAGTTCAGTGAACACTTTTATTGAGAGTCTTTACTTGAATAAGGAAAGCTAATTGTGTCGGTACTGTGGAGTATATCCCACATGGTTAAAAACCACAATATTGGTATCCATAGGGTCTATTCCACCAATTGCTAACACCAAAGCCTATTTCTAGGAGGGATAGTTTTGTAACGCCTCGAGTGTCTACATAGCAGAAGTTGATTGAGAAAGGTCTTCTACTATGTTATAATTCTGAGCTGCTTAAGCTCGAGGATTAAATGTCGATTTATGCACAACTCCCTTTGGTGGTTTTATTTTCAATTCTCGTGCAATAGGTGGTGGAATATTTTCAGATGAAGTCGAAGTTGAAGGATTATGTTGATCAGTGGCTTGATTATTTGACGATGATGACATATTTCCATAATCTTTATTTCATATTGACACCAACACTTTGTTTTAAGGCTTTTTAATGGACAACATAAGTACTTTCTATGTGGAAGCATGGTCTGTCGCAACCAAATGTGTCTTCGAGTTTGGAAACGGATAAGTAAACACTGCAGATGTGTTAGAAGTATTTAAAAGCTTAGAGACTTCCGAGTGGTATGGAAAATCTCTTGTAAAATACTTGTCAGAGATTAGACATGGTTAATGAGGTTTCTTTGCCAAAGTAGAGGAATCAGATGTTTTCTGTTGAGGGGGAATTATCTTGTTTCTTCTTGCTTTTCTCCTACTTCTTGCCTCTTGGTTTGTTTTGATTCTTACCTTCGTTAGATGACATGACATTGACTTCGGAAGCAGGAGTGTTTCTTGATGCATTGGAAGTTTGATTGCAAATGGCAAGTGTTTGACCAGATGGTCTGTATGCCATTTGTGTGCTCAAAGAAGCAATCACACCATCGTCAGCATGAGAGTCCTTACTCAATTTTGGTGGAGGAGGAACAATGAAAGCTAGTTGGGGTGAATTTAGAATCTTGTCATAGAGTGTGCTGGATTGTCTATAAATCAAATCCAAATATTAGGCATGAGCAACTACTTGCTCTTCTATGAAAACTCGACCTTTCACCACATCCTCGATGATTGATGGCAGTGAGGATTTTATAAACCACTAAGCCAAAAGTTGATCTGGAACATAAGTCTTAACTATTCTATAGTGACGCCGACACTCATGAATATGATCTGATATATCAGTAGTAGTAGTCTGTTTAAAGTTGGTTATGAGTTCCGTTATTGTCTCATATTTGATAGGTAACTAGAAGTGGGTCAGAAATGTGGTGGCTAAAGTTGTAAAGTTGTCGAAAGAAGATTGTGGTAACTCAGTGTACTGCTTCGTAGCTAGACCAATAATAATTCTTTGGAAATGATGGAGTCTGAGTCATCATTTAAGGATTTTGATGAACACCACAAATGAAAAGTCATGACATTATTTGATTGGTCTTCTCTGGGATTTCCATTGAATTTCAAAATGTCATAAGGTAACTTATGCAGAATCACCAGCAACCAAGGTGCATATAAAATTAGATCATTAGTGAACTGGTTCAAATATGGTAATTCAAGAGTTGCTACAAATGGCAACTGTCGATTCAAGTTAGGTTGAGCATACCCAAGATATGATGGAATTTCCTGAGAAATAGGTATTTTCGTACCAGCATAGGACATCTCTATCTGGTAACCTTGATAAGGTGGTTGTTGGTATCTACATTGAATTTGTGGTTATCCATAACCAACAAAGCCTTTTTCACAAAGACCTTGGTAAGCTTGACATTGTCCAAACCTAGGTTAATCTTGTTTGGGAGGTCCAAATTGGGGTTTGAATTGCAGGAATTGAGGCTTTTGATATTGGGGCTACCACGGTTGTTGAATCAAATGTTGTTGTTGTTGTTACAACTGTTGTTGATTCAACGATTGTTGTTGCCCAACAATGTAAGGTTGAATAGGTTGTGAATAAACTATACCAGTGTAAGCCTGAGTCAATCCAGATAAAGCTACACTAACCTGAGGTTGTTGGACCCTGGATACAAGTGGTTGCTGCACAACGACCTGAGAAACTTGGACTTCCTAACCAGAAAATTGTGGTTGTAGGGTGGAAGAACCAATTTTTACAGGTTGAGATACAACGATTTCAACTTGTGGCTGCGATACAATGGTGACAAAATGTGTAGTAGGAATAGCTGACACTATTTGCATTGGTTATGTTGGATATAGAAGCCTTGGTTGAACTGGCATTGTTGGTTTCCATTGACAGACTTGCAATCTAGACTGACTTGAATATGACATGATACTACCATATGATGGTCCTCCAGAATATGGAGGATAAGGTGAATAAGCATATTACTCCCCATATGGTGGAAATCCAATATGTAATGGATACACAGGTCATTGTTGACTAGATTGCCTAGTTTAATATTGATATGCAGGATCAAACTATTGGGTTCTCGTAAATGATGGACCAGGTAAAATTTTGGTTGAGGACACGGGTGATGACCATGTTGTAGAAGCAACACTTGAGTGGGTTTTAGATAAATATTGGTAACCAACCAGGACAAAAGATTCACAATATATATGTGACTTAGGAGTAGTAGAAAACATCGAAGACGTTGCGACAAAATATTCTATCGCAGCTACATCAGATAATACAGTCTGAGATGTTTACAGTTGTTGAACCACAATTAACTGACCCAATAGACGTCCTAAAGAATAAACGAGTACTTGAAAAGAAGAAGGATGAAAAGGAGCAATAAAATGAGGAGTATGAGGGTAAAGATAAAGCCCGGTTCCAAAATGGAACAGGTTTCTGTGTGTAGTATCTTCTTCAAATTCTTCCTCAACAACAATTAAACTAGGTGGAAGAACTTCACCATGAGGTCTGTAATAGACTTCTACTATTGATAAAGTGGAAGTTTAAGTAGTTACTGATGTCTGAGAGTTAACTATTTGATCGTCTTCCAATAAAGTAACAACTTTTGAATGTTCAAATCAGAAGTCCACATGTTCTCATAAAAGAACAAGATTTTTAGGGAGAGGTTCCTGAACAACTTCAGGTTCAGAAGTAACTTTTGTTTGAACTGTGATAGGTTCTATATTAACGTATGGTTGAACTGATTCAAGTTCATAAGTAATTTCTTATTGGGAAAATTCAAGTTGAGGATCAACTTGTTGTTGAACAAATTCGGTTACTGTTCCACTAGTATCAGTTATAGTGTCCTCAGGTTATTGTGAAACTTCTTCTTCAATAACAGCTGTAGCAGAAATAGTTGGAGTAATTGGAGTCTTAGTAATTACCAAAATGGATGATTCTAGTAGTTTAGATGAAGTAATAGGAGTTCTTGGTGTACTTGACTCAGTTAAATGAGGCCACTTTGATCGAATAGTTGTAGATTTGGGTGGCAAAGGTGGTTTGCTTGATGCTCTCTATGAATGACGGGGTAAGGGTTGATGTTCCTCCATGATTGCTGATTAATTTTATTACTAAAAAGAAATAAACAAAAATGGATAAACTAGGAAAAAGGTTTACCAAGCAACCGTGAACTGCAGAATACCTCTTGGTGAGCCATGCAGTATAGGCAAGAAATCTCCTCGAATGTTGTGTTCGTTGTATCATAGTGTACAAAGTGGCTGACTCGATTACCTAAGGATGGATAGAAACCATTTTTGTCCTCCCATATATAACTGAAAGTAGGTGGAGGCCCAATCCATATAAGCGTTGTCTAATGCAAAACCACACAATGAGAACATTCCCATATAATTTACATACTGTAACACCACCCTATATACCCGAAGGTATGTCGATGATCTACGATATACTGATGTATGATGTATTGCAGACAAGTTACTAACAACTGCTTTATTTTACGGTGCTGTAACACGTCTCTAGCCTAGAGCCACTAAATGTTTTTTGTTAGGTGACAATGCTCCGTTAGGTAAACTGATGTTAAATTTAAGTTGATCTTGTTTAGGAATTTTCCCTTCAAGTTCACCACGTGATGTATTCTGAAATTCCTAGGAATGAAACTATTATGAGAAGCATTCTTTCCATTCAATTTAACAATGGAAACCTTAGCTAATAGTGATAGAGCAATCAGATTTCTTTCGATCAAATAGCAAAGAGCACAATCTAATGCAATTTCCCTAAACTATTACTATGAGCACACACAAACTTTTCAATGCAAAATGCATGTATTTCTTTCTGATTTCCTTAATGAGAATATGAACAAAGGAAGCTAATGCACATACAATCAATCAATCTTTAACAAGAATGAAGACTTTACAACACTTTCTTTCAAACAAATATTAATCGACTATAATCTAACTTTGACTTTGGATCGATAATGACAAACAAAACATTTAAGAAACATTACTCAACCAACTAAAAGTAGGGCTAGAAAAGGAGATAAAAACTTGTTTTTTGAAACATGACATTCATTGATCAATCAACAAGCAAACAAATAGAGGAAATTTTGCAAAAAGCTCAATCCAAAGGTGGGAAACTAACCCTAGGAGGATCAGTGTGGCCCTGAATGGGAGAGAGTGTTCTTTAGAGCGCTATCCCTAAGCCAAGGGTTTTCTACAGTGCACTGTGTCCGTGATAGGCCTGTGCTAGTGACAGTGAGCCATTTCAAGAAGTAATTGGACACAGGTTTTTACCAAAATTTAATGCAAAATAGCTAAAATATAATCGATGAACACAAGTGAGGTCTACAAGAGTGTCCTAGGAGCTGGATAAGCTAATAGGAAGGATGATTTATCCCTAGTATGGTTGACAATTTTTTTTTAAGAATTTCACATCTACGGACAAATACAAATTCCCTAGATAAGTAGCCATATCTAGAACAACAGTTTAAAGCACTTTAGCCTTTTCATATATGCAATAGATACGATAGAGAAGATGAGAATACATACTTTTACTTCTTCTTTCCTCTTTTCTCCTTTCTATCAATCCTGTCACTCCTTCCCATAAATAACACACTTGAGAAGTACCTACAAACATCAATAGAAGACAAAGAACTGATCAAAGCACAATACCTATTGAATACAATTAAATGGAACCATATGCATTCACACATATAAGCATCATATAATAAGATAAGCATATGGGAAAAATGTTCAAATACTTTATTGAATAGAAGAAGGAATTACAAGCATCAAGTCTAATTCGAAGTCACTCCTCCAGCTTAGAGCCCATCCACATGACGTCAAAAGCATGACAAACTTGTAGCATGACAATACTTGTATTCTCATAGCAACATTATCTCCTTACAATTCAACATAGTCCATCCCTTAATCACTTAGATGATTGTTCAATTTATAGGAATATGAAGGAGGTTATGTCATAAATGGGGGTATCAAATGGCTTTCCATACTTAGAATTAATTCCATGGAGGAAGGGATGAGAGGACAGGATGCATCTTAACTCATTCCTCATCCATTTTATAGCTCATAAGATTTGATAAGAGAGGGAAACTTCTAGATGACGCCAAGAGATAACAATATTCCACAAACCTATGTAAATTTCACTCAATCTCACCCAATGTAGGTGAAAGATAGCCTAAGCACTCTGTAGAGCATCCTAGCATGGACTCAATTGCTCTGTAATGCACCCTTAAATGGGCTTACCTACGCTAGTCCCTTTATAGGTCATTTCAGGATGTCTTCAGGTCATGAAATTGTTTGGGAAGGATGAATTGAAAAGGGTGACTTGTTTAAGGCATGTAGAAATAAAAATTACGGTCTGATAAGCCCTAAAACATTGACTTAGATGATGGGAGTGATGTTCCCAAATGGTTTTGTAACATGCTTCTTAAAATGTGGAGGCTTTTAAAAAACATAGTCAAAATTCGACCTAGGGGACCTAGTCCCAATAGGTTTGCAACGCCACTATGGGACTTGTCCCGAGTCACTCCACTGGTACAGTTTGTATATTTTCTTTCAGGCTATTGATCAAATACTTCACTGGGTAAGGTACCTCCGTGCATTTTTCTACTACCTATCAAACTTCTTAGAATTTTTTTTTGTATTTGATCCTTCCGATGCGATGTTGATTATCCACTATGTTTTTTTCATACTTTTTATCATTCCTTCCATAGTCTGTGAGAGTTTCCCTACGTCTTCTTCCAAATGCTATATCTGTGCAGATCTGCATCTTCTTTTTTAGCTCCTCGATCTATGCTTGCATGGATGTCCCTTCTTTCAACCGGGTGAACCATTGCATAGGTGCTAAGGTTGAAATTGTTGTCTTAATCTCATTGTGTTGCAGTTGTGTATCCCAGATGGATACTTCAATATTTTTCACCTATGGGTATTCCTGCAGTGAGGCCCACACTTCTAGTGTTTCTTCGAATAGTTGGCTATGGTCCTTGACTGCAACAATGACATTTTCCATGTTTGTTTTGATGGTAGCCTCAAGCTACTCTTAGATCTTAAGTATCTTCATGGTATGTGGCTTCAATTGAAGTGCAGTAATTTGCATCTGCATATCAAAATCAACCTTATCTACTTGTTCCTTCAATTATCGAAATGAAATTGCCAGCTACTGCACTTTGTTTGAATTTGGATCTTTGCAAGCTCACCACATACTCTCAAAATGGCCTTCTCAAGCTGCTTCCTCTGCTCAACTACCTCATCACAATCTTGCATAGCTTCGTGCTTTTCATCGGACATCTACTAACTAGTGATCTTTGCATCTTTTATCACCATGAGAGTCTATTGTTGTCGCACCTTAAGTTCATATGCTACAGCTTTGTGTAGCTCTTGGAATGTGTGCAGAGGGAGTTTTGTGAGGATAATACTCATGTTATAAGTGTTTGTGTTCTCTCCTTATCTTTTTCATTATTCAAGTGTAAATATCCATCAGGCAGGGGTACAACGTGGAGCTTTGAAGTGAGTAGCGACTACAACTACTCAATGTCATTATTTCTACTCTCACTTGAGATAGTCTCACATGAACCACACTCGCTTGACCCTAGCTTGCTTGAACCTGCAATTCTTTGAGGCGCTTTTAGACCTCTATCAACATATTTTTGTATTTCTCCTCTATGTTTCCCAAAATATTGTACGTCGCAACTCATACGGTGTCTCAAATTTCATCGAGGCTCCCCTTAGTGAGGACCATGGCCTCCGCAGTAGAGAACTTATTAGATTTCTTCTTTTTACGTGTGCCTCCCACACTACTCTTCTTCCACTGCTTTAGAATAAATGAAGAATCAATGTCCTCCAAGTAGACATAGTGCTCTTCGCCACCCAGATCAGGTTCTTCTGTGTGTTGTTCTTGTTCTTCCATGAGCTTTGGTTTCTATGTGATATTCTTCTCTACATTGCTTGTCACCTTCTTCTTTTCCTTCGACACATCCTTACTAGTCCTTGTTGTAGCTTCTTAAACTTTTGTTATAATGAGCGAGTCAATCAACCATTGAAGGTCTATGTGGGTGATATCTTCATTTGTGACCATAAATGGTAACGTCATCCATGTCTCCATCAAATCACACCTCGCATGGATATATGCATGGTATCAATTGGCCTTGAAGTCAGTGATGTGCCAATATTCCATGAATAGACTCGATGACAACCTTGGCTTCAAGTTAATCACCATTTGTAGATCCATTTTGAATAACACCCATAATATCTTATTTTCTATAACACCAGCAGGGTCCTATTTTGCCCACAATGAGGAAAATATGGTAGCCTTACATAACTCTAAATCTGTAGTGGGGAATTGTGAATCACATTGCATCCTTGAAGCCATCAATATGATAAATAATAAGAGCCACCAGTAATGGAATGATTTTATCTCTACGTGCACTTCGTGGAAATATTCCAGGACTTCTCCGTATAGATAGCCTACCCAATAGAACTGAACACACTTTCTATTTTGCATAGCCAAGAATACCACTTTTCTTAGCAATTCATTTCCACGACACTTCCTCATGATATTTATTGCCAAGATATGTGTAGAAAACCACAAAACTTTATCTATGATTGAAGTGATGGCATATCCCCTAGACTTATCATCCTAAAGTCAATATTCATCTAGTTTGCAAATGTTTTCTCAAGTGACATCCCCACAAAATCATCTTTCAGGTTCAATCCCTGATAGGGAAATGTTGTGATTCTCCATACCAACATGTTGTCAGTTAGGATGGGCTCTTCCAGCCATAGGTACCCATCATGGACCAATGCGAACAACTAGCATGCAAAAATAGTGTTGATATTTCCTTGGCCAAAGTGTAAGATGTACAACATGTTCATCAATATTGCGTGCTCAATATCGGCTGCCCATTTTATTGGTTCAAGTCTTGTGAGGCTCGCCTCCTCATACTACACCGCCTTCAGATACTTGTTGGGTTCCAGCTGCAAAATTTCTCACAGTCACCTAAATCCCAATATTCCATGTGGATCTGGGGTACCCTTACCAACAATTCACCTTTAGTATGTACTTCCTCCAACAACAACAACGTGAATAACTTAAATTTGATAGAGTGTGGATCCTTAGCCACTTTTCAAGATGGCTTCTGTGGTGGCATATATGACAGGAACCAACAAATTAGCTTCAATGCTTTTGCACTAATATCCTCAAGCCCTTCATTCAAGTCTTTTTCATCCAAGTCATGTTGCTCCACTAGATTTTTCTGTTTATCCATTTTCTCTTTCATTCTCAGTTTTGCGGGGAATTTTTGTGGTGACTATCTTACTAGTGCCCTTTTTGGTTTATTCTTCTTTCTATCTCTTGCACCATATATAATAGGCTTTGGACTCGATGACCTAAGTGTTTTAGTGTTGACTGTAGGTGGTGCAATCATGATGTTCCATACTCCTCTTTTCAAAAATTCTTGCGAAACTTCTTTCCAACATAGGTAACGAGACATGTAGCAACACAATTTACTCTTTAAGCACAAAAACACATGATGAAATCTCAATAAGAAAAGTGTCCAAATGTGGACCAAAATGTGATATTTATAACCCATTTCAAATTCAAACTATTTATTCCCCCTTTCATCTTCCTCATAAATGTGAATTTGGTGGTCAATTTTCCTAGATTTGCACCTTGAATGCATTTCCATGACTCCTTTTAACAAAAAATTCCTTGACAAATCAATAGTATCACTACTAATGGTCATATTCTAGGCGGGTTGTGTAGGACCCTTCCTTCTGACGCAACTACCTCGTCACATCTTCCACCCATGCAATCTTCCTAGAAATCACGCAACCTTCCTTCTTCGATATAATTTTTCCTCGAAAGAGTAGTTTATAGTCATGCACTCTCTTTCAACTACCAAAATCACTAAGACTTTCCTACTCTCATGTAGTCATTTCATAGGGTCAGGATCATCCTTGTAAACCTTCAATCTACTATGATTAATCCTACGAGGAAACACTTTCCATCTCATCTTCACAAGTTGAACTGTGGCACCATACGAGATATCCTTAATCACCTATGGGCCTAGCAAATGCATATGAAACTTCCTTGAAAGTTTGGTAAACTTGTTGTCATACATCAAGACCAAATATCCATTCTTAAAAGTATGCTACTTAATGTGGCTCTCATGCCAAGCCCTTTCTCTATCTTTCCGCACTTGCTAATGATAGCTGCCAAAAAAGTGGTCTTCCTCTAATGTGAGAACCTATGGTAGGTGTTCCTCCATTACATCATGATATTCCATCTCGGTTCCTCCTACGATCCTTAGGTTGGGCACTATATATTACATCATCTTCACTACTTCTTGTCCAGAAACTAGTCAAAATGGCATTTTCCTAGTCAATTTCTTCTAGGTCATCCTAGATGCCCATAGAACCCTGGTATGCACACTTCCCAATCATTCATATTAACATTGAATACCGTTTTTAGGTAATTCTCTGAAATCTTGGTGAAATGTTTGACAATATTATTCACCTCGGGATGATATAATGTACTCTTCTGATGGTACACCTATAATTCTTCTATTAAAGCCGCAATTGTCTCATTCAGGAAGTGTGAACCTTTTTCACTCATAATAATCTTGGGGCATCCAAAGCCTTGAAAAAATATATTAGAATATAATATTCTTAGTAGATGTTGTGCTCTAATCCTTCATAGGTTATGCCTCAATCCACCTGGTTAAGTAATCTTTCAATGATAATAAAATGTGCTGATGTCTTCTCCCTAGTGGATGAATAGGTCCAACGAATTCAATTTCCCATTTATCAAATTATTGTAGTGTGACTTATGGATTTAATGATAGTTCATCCCTTCACTATGGCCTCGCAATCCTTTGACACAATTCACACATATTACAATACTCCTTAGAATATTTATGTACAATAGGCCACCATAATCGTGCTCATAGAATCTTCTGCATAGTTTCCTTTCTTGCACAGTCTTCTCCAATGACATCACTACATACTTTAGCTACAATATTGTGTCTTTTATATTTAGGCACATATCAATGTAGAACTTCATCTAGTCCCATCTTATATAAGTGTCCTACAATCACGAAAAAATATGCAACCCTGAAAACTAATTCCTTCTTTTCTTGTGTCATATAACCTTCAGGAGCTAAGCTAGTATATAAAAAATAAATAATGTATGCAAAATGGCCATCCACAACTCTAACAGCAAAGAGTTGGGTGTCAGGTTATCCTTCATCAATATTAGTGGTCTCTTCAACATTCTCAATTTGTGAATGATGATCAGGTCTAGCATTAAATCTCTCAGGCTTAACTATCACTTCAAAATCATACACCTAGAAAAGAGGCAACCATCTATACATTCCCCTCCCAAACACAGGCTTATTGACTAGGTACTTCAAGGAAGAATTGTTTGTGTACATTTTAATGTGTGCGCCTAGCAGGTAATGCTTAAATTCTTGTAGTACATAAACCATGCATAATCCTTCTCACTCTATGGTTGAATCATTCTTCTCTACCTTAGATAATCTTTTAGTAGCGAAGAGAATTGGATGATCAATATCAATTGCCACTGGTTGAGTTAATACAACTCCCAACGCTATACAAGATGCATCCACATGGACATGAAATTCCTTCTTCTAATGTGGGAATAGTAGGATTGGTGTCGTAATGATGTTTTCCTTCAAAATATCCAAGATCTTCTAAGATTCATTGTCCCAACAAAAACTAACCTCATTCTTTAACAAATTCTCCATGGGCACAGTGATCTGCGTGTAGGCCTTAATAAAATTTATGTAGTACTCAGTACGACTCAAAGTCACGTGTAGCTTCTTTACATTCTTAGGGGGGTCATAATTTTTAAATACAACAATATTAGTAGGGTCCTACCCTCAATCCCTACTTACAAACAACATATCCCAAAAGTATTCCATAAGGTACACAAAAAATCCATTTCTTCAAATTCAAAGAAATCTTATGCTTTCTACATGTATCCAACATGAGGCGTAGACTAGAGGCATGCTTCTTGACTATGTTAGGCAACTCGCTCACAAAATAGAAGAAAGGATAGATCATCGACTTCAAAATAAGCCTATTTGAGGTGGGAAACCTCCTTAAACCACACAAATGAATAATTCTTGGATGATACCAATGAAAAAACCTCCTTTTTATATATAGGAGTCTAAGGGGTCACAATATAATCAAATCCAACACGACAATAATAATATAAGGGAGAAAAAATAAAAATACTAAGCTTCTATGGGGCATAATAATAACAATATAGGGACAATAAGGGCACAACAATAACAATAAGGATGACAATGACAATAATAATGGGGGAATCACTAGTATTATAAGGACCTAACATGCCCCTGTCCTTCAAAAAAGTGTTGTCTCAATGCTTGAGTAGTCCTAGATGCTTTTATATAAAATTATCATCCTCCCATGTGGAATCTTTATTGGGTAAGTTCTTCAGCTTGATGAGATACTCTGAAATTGATCGATTTCGTAGTTGTCAATTTCTTATTTCTATGACTACTTCAAGTTCCAATATCATTTTTCCTTCCTCGTCAATTTCTAGAAAGATTGTTTGAATTGGGAGCTTGTCACCGATAACATTTTTTAAGCATAAAACATGGAAAACTGGGTGCACTCGGGAAGCTTCGGGAAGCTCCAATTTGTATGCCATAGTACCAATGCTTTCTGACACCTTGTATGGACCATAATACTTTGCTGATAATTTACTATCCTTCATAGCTTGCTTTAGGGACATTTGTATATATGGTTGTAGCCATATAAATACCAAGTCACTTACATCAAAACTTCTTTTGGTGCGATTTTGATATGCCTGTGTTTTCATTCTATTATGCGCCAAAGTGAGGTTATCCTTTAAGAGTTGGAGAACTTGTTGTTGATGTTCGATGTGATCTTCCACTACTTGAATCTTAGAATTTTCTCTTAAATATGGTGTGCTGGATGGTGGATGATATCCATAAAGTTCCATAAATGGGGTCATGCTTGCCACAATATGGAAGGAAGTGTTATGCCACCATTCAGCAAGACACAACCATTTGAATCATTATGTCTGTTTATCAGATACAAAGAAACAAATAGATACTTCCAAAAATTTGTTTATTGTCTTAATTGTCCCATCAAATTGAGGATGATAAGATGAGCTATGAGGTAACTTAGAAGAAAGAAAATAAAATAATTATGTCCAAAAAATTCCATTGAAAATGGGATCTTTGTCGCTTGCAATATCCTTGGGTTTCCATGTAGCTTTTGAATTTCTTCCATAAATGTAGTAGCAAATGTATTGGATTTAAATGGATGAGATAATGCACAAAAGTGTGCATACTTGGTAAGTCTATGAACTACCACCATGATGACACTCTTTCCTTCGAACTTGGGTAAACCCAAGATAAAATCCATTGAAACCTTCTCCCAACGTTGACTTGGAATGAATAAAGGTTGTAATAGACCTAGGGTCTAATTGTTTCAACTTTATTTTGTTGGAAAACCAAACATTCCACCACAAAATTTTGAATATCAGATTTAAGACCATCCCGAAAAAAGTCCTTCTTAACCTTGTGGTAAGTTTTCAAAAATATTGAGTCCACTTGTAAAGTAGAAATGTGCAATTCCATAAGAATCTTTTGTTTGAGCTGGGAATTGTTACATAGGTATAAGAGATCTTTGTACCATAATGAATAATTTTTCTAGATAAGTGTATAAGACACACATGGATCTTGTTATATGTTTTGAATGAGTGCCCACACTTCTTCATCATTCTTCCATTCATCCCTTGATTAACTTATCCAATCTCGTTGTATAATAGAAATGGCGCAAAGTAATGCTTCCACATCCTCATCCTTTCTTGAGAGTATTTAAGATGATCATGATCCATTTTTAACTTGAATTGTATTCCCATTATGTAGGGTCATCATTTATTAAGTGCATGTAGTATTGCCAACATTTCCTTCTCATAATTAGCTTTGTGTAAATACTTTCCTTTGATTGGACGACCTTCGAAAGCAATGGATCTTTCTTCTTGCCCTAAAACAACACAAATTCCATTTCTCGAGGCATCACGTTCCTCAATAAAGGTTCTTGTGAAGTCTGACATAGCTAAGATCGATGCTTGGCACATTGTCTCTTTAAGATGTTCAAAGGCCTTTGTTGCTTCTGGAGTCCATGAAAATGTTTCTTTCTTCAATAATGTTGTTAGATGTGCTTTATTCTCCCATAATTCTTAACAAACATGTGTAATACCCTATCAGCCCCAGAAATCATCTCATATTCTCTATGAATGTGTGTTTTTTTCATTCCTTAATGGATTTAATTTTTCTAGGGTCTACGTTAACAGCTTCATGAGATACAATATGACCTAGATATTACACCTATTGTACTCCAAAGAAACATTTGGAGCTTTTTGCATTTAATGGTTTATCCTCCAATAGTTTGAGCACCATATCAACATGTTGAACATGATCCTTCCAAGACTTGTTGTGGATGAGTATATCATCAAAAAATACAAACAAATTTTTTCCAAGGAAGGGTTTGAAAATGGAATTCATTAACCCTTGAAATGTAGATGGTGCATTGGAAAGGCCAAAAGGCATGACCAAAAATTTATAATGACCCTCATGAGTTCTAAACGTTTTTTTTGGAGTGTCTTCAATCTTGGTGAAGTAAATTGATCCAACTTGGTGAAGTAAATTGATCCATGAAATTGATCCAATAATTCATCAATGCCAGGAATGAGAAATTTTTCCTTAATAGAGAGCTTGTTGATCTCCTTATAATATAGATTCATGCGCCATGATCCATACTTCTTATGCACCAATACTATGTAGTAGAAAATGAACTTTGACTAGGTTGAATTATACTAGCCTCTAGCATTTTTGCAACCATACGTTCAATTTCACTCTTTCGGGCATAGTGATATTTGTAAGGCCTGATGTTTGGAGGAACACTTCCTGGAATCAAATGAATATCATGATCATGATCATGAATAGCTAGGAGGACTTTGGGAGTCTCAAATACTTTGGAATGATTATCTAAGACTTTTTGGAGATTTGGAGAAATAGATGATTTCAATGTGGGAATCTCTAGTGAACATAATTGTGAAAATATGCCTTGTTTTTATTTCTTTTTAAAGATTTGTCATCCCATTAGATTTGATTATATTCGCTAGTTTCCCATCGATACCCCTTAATTCAACACCCTTTCCTTCTGAAAAATAATTTAAAGAAAAGTTCTTGAAAATTAAAAGCTATCGTACGCAAATATTTTCACCATTGGAATCCTAGTACAACATCAACACCACTCATTGGAATGGAAAGAATTGAGCTATTCAATACATATTCTCCCATGTATAGCTTGATATTATGGCACTTTCTAGAGAAATTGATGGTTCCCCCACTTGCAACCATCACTTGACACTCTGGTGCTGGATATAGGAAGCAATTCAATTCCTTGGCTATCTTACAATGAATAAAATTATGGGTACTACTAGAATCGATCAACACTATTACCTTTTTATTCTTGATATGTCCTACTATCTTGAGAGTTTTAGGAGTGGTAATTTTGGCCAATTAATTATAAGATATGGTCGGATCCATTTTTTCTTTTTCTAGGGTTGTTCCTCATATATATCCTCTTCTTTTGATGTTCGTTGTTCCTTTTATTCCTTGTCTTCATAATCTATGTAAAATAATTTCTTCTCATCACACTTATGACCTTTAGTGTATTTTCTATCATAACTGTAACAAAGCCCTTTTTCTATTTTTTCTTCCAATTGTTGTGGTGTCAACTTTGTAGGTTGTGGAAGGCTACGGGAAACAAAACTTCCATCTTTATAGCTGTGAATGGTAGGATTCCTATTACCCATAACTTTTCTTTCAATTTTTCTTGCCAACCTGAATGCCTTCTCCAATGAATCACGTTTTGAAAGGTGAACCTCATGTTGTATGTTATCCTTTAAAGTCCCAATGAACACATCGATCCTATGCTCCTCTAGAATATAATTTACCCTCATACTCAACTTTTGGAAGTCCTCAATGTGCTTCATCAGTGAACCCTTCTATTTAAGAGTTATCAATTGGCTAAGAAAGTTATTTCTTTTTGTATCCTCGTAATTTTATATCATTTCTTCAATAAAAATTGCCGAAGTGATAATTTGTTTATGAGAGCAAAGCCATTGACTGCTAGAAAATTATATATTATAGAGCAATAAATATTGCAGAAATATAAACACATTAAACACATAAAACAAGAGAGACACAAATATACATGGTTTGCCCAGTTTGGGCTACACCCACGTAGAAAAAACCAGTTCTTATTTTTATATTATCTAGCAAACTAAAGAGATACAACCTACAATAGATCTATTGTAATTCCCTCTTCGCTCTCAATCCCCTCTCCCTTCCTCACTCAGAATACATATATCCATAGATGTAATACAATTCCATCATATATAGCGAGGGGTTTCCTTCCAGGGAAAAAATCCCTAAATTAAACATAATTTCTACCGTTAGATCTCCACCTAATGAATGACCCAAATTGACTACGAAATTACAACATTTTACAAGGAAATGTTTCATCTATTCTTAGCTATCGGGGCATTGCCCCAGATACCCCCTCAACCGCCCCCACTAGACCCCCCTACAGTGAATATTTTACGAGTGGCATTGCCGCCCCATTATGAACTAGGGTCCAATGTGGTGATACCTTTGAATACAGAACATAATGAAACTCCACAACCAACAATCTCCCACTTGGAGACTGATTATAGCAGCTCCACCACTACTTCATTTGCTAGAAACTGTCTCCACTTTGGACCTGGCTATTTCTCATCTTCTTCATCATACTTGAAGACCAATTGAGACTGAGAAAATTCTCAGTTTCTCCCTGATTACAACTTTTTTTAACATATTTGTAGGATTCTAGATAGTGTGTATCTTTTCTAGCTTCAATTGTCCATCTTCCAATGCTTATCGTATGAAATGGTACTTGACGTGTATATGTTTAGTCTTGGAATGAAATGAAGAGTTCTTTGTGAGATGTATGGCACTCTGACTATCATTGTATTGCTTGCCCAACTCCTGCTTCTTACCCAATTCATCTAGAAACCTTTGTAACCAAATCATTTCTTTACTAGCCTCTGTAGTAGCAACATACTCTGCTTCTGTTGTTCAGAGTGCAACAACACTTTGTAGTTTTGAGACCCAACTAATAGTCGTTCCAACTACAGTAAACACAGGGTTCTTCTCCTATTATCTCTATCACCTGCCATATCTGCAACAACATATCCCTGTAGAGAAATGTTCGAACCACCAAATCATAATGCTTGATTTGTGGTACCTCTCAAATACCTGAGAATCGACTCCACCTCCATCCAATGCTCTTTCCCTATATTTTTCATGTACTTGCTTACAACTCCCACTGCATGTGAAATATCAGGCTTTGTGCAAACCATTGCATACATTAATCTTCCAACTTCTAATGTATATGGAACTTTAGACATATGATCCATTTCTTCCTGAGTCTTGGGACACTCCTCCTTACTTAATTTTAAATGGCTAGCAAAGGTATACTAACTGGTTTTTCATTCTGCATATTAAACCTTTTCAATACCTTTTATATGTACTCATTTTGAGACAATGTTAATTTGTGATTATACCGTCTCTAGTTATTCTCATACCAAGAATTTATTTTGTAGCACCCGAATCCTTCATTGCAATTGAGTTTGCCAATTTTATTTTGAGAGCATTTATTTCCTACATGTTAGAACCTACAACAAGCATGTCATCTACATACAATAACAATATAATATAACTACCATCATTTTGCCTTTTGAGATAAGCACAATGATCAGAGTGACATCTAGTATAGCCTTGTTCAGACATAAACCTGTCAAATTTTAGATACCACTACCTTGGAGCCTGTTTTAAGGCATACAAGCTCTTCCTCAACCTGCACGCTAGTTTCTCCGACATACATATCTCTTCCTCCAAATCCCCATGGAGAAAGGATGTCCTTACATCTAACTGCTCAAGATGCAAATCTTCAATTGCTACTAGACTTAAAATAGTTCTGATTGAAATCATTTTAAAATCAGGAGAAAATATCTCATCAAAGTCTATACCCTTTTTATGTGCAAAACCCTTTTACCAAAAGTCTAGCTTTATACCTTTTTATACCTCCATATTCTTCATTCAACTTGTAAACCCATTTATTTTTCAATGTTGTTTTACCTACAGGCAACCTGATTAAGTCCCAAGTCTGGTTATGTTCTAAGGAGTTCATATCTTCTTTCATGGCTTGCTCCCACTTCTTGCTGGTTTCTACCTGCACTGCTTCTTCATAACATTATGGTTCAGCAGAATTAGTCAAAAATACATAATATAATGAAGGAGAGTATCTTTCAAGGGGTATACTTATCCTAGTAGATCTTCTAAAACCACTTTCAAGTCTTTGAGGTTCTCATTGTTGTTGTGGTTGTTGTTCTGGCTGTTGATCATTATGATTTTCAAGCAACATCACTTTTCATGTGATCTCATCAAGCACTGTGTATTCTCTATTTTCTTTTTCCTATTTCTTTTCTTACAGCTGATCCTTATACAAAACCTTTTCATTGACTATGACCTCTCTACTCCTAATGATTTTGTGTTTTTCATAATCATAAAAGCGATAACCAAAATCATTAACACCATATCCAATAAAGGTACATTTCTTTGATTTTTCCTCAAGCTTTGTTCTATTTTCTTTATTAGTGTGGACAAAGGCTTCACAACCAAAAGTCTTTAAAAAATAGTAGTTTACCTTTTTACCTATCCATGCCTCCTCTAAAATACCACCATCTAAGGAACTTGAAGGCCCTCTGTTTATTAGATAAACAACAATATCTATAGCATCTGCCCAAAATTGTAAAGGAAATATTGCAAGGGAATCTCATGCACCTTGCATGCTCCATGATTGTCTTGTTCATCCTTTATGACACACCATTTTCTTGTGGCGTTCCTGGAACTATTTTCTCTCTATGAATTCCATTCTCTAAATAGTATCTATCAAACTCTTTGTTGTAATATTCACCTCCATTGCCTGATCTAAGACACCAACCTTTTCCCTGTCTCATTTTCAAATACAGTAAATCCAGGTTCTTCTGGTTGCATCATAAATAAAAGTAACATAATAATGAGAGCCACCAAGAGATGATACCTGAGCAGGTCCCCATACATCTGTATGCACAAGCTCTAATTTTTCACTCTTCTTTTCTTTCCCAACTCCAAGGAATCTCACTCTCTTTTGTTTTCCATAAACACAATTCTCACAAAATTTTAAATCAACATGTTTCAAACCTGGCAACAAATTTCTTGAGTGAAGAATTTGCATCCCCTTCTCACTCATGTTCCCTAGCCTATGATGCTACAATGTTGTATCTTCTCATGTATAGCTTAAAGTGTTAACATAATTAGAAATACCATTGCATAAATACAATGTACCAACCTTTCCTCCATTCTCTATTACTAGGGATCCTTTAGTGACGTTCCAGGTTTTATCTGTGAAAGTAGTTATGCAACCTTCGACTCCTAATTGCCTTGTTGAAATCAGATTTTTCTTCAGATCTAGAACATGCCTTACCTCCTTCAATAGCCACTGATTTCCATTTTTCTATTTTATGGAAACTATACCCATGCTAATGATCTTACAAGGTTTATCATCAGCCACTCGAACCTATCCAAAATATCCTTGAAAATAATCATAAAATTTTTTCCTATCAGGTGTGGCATAGAATGAGACCCCTAAATATACCACCTAGGAATCAATAATATTTTATAATGAAAGAATCAAAGCATCTTGCACCACATCACCTATTACATTCGCATCATGATTATTTTCTTGTTGCGTGTCTCCTTCTATTCCCTTTCGATACTTGCAGTATTTCTTCACTTGTCCTTTCTTCCCGCATTTCGAGCACACTATCCCTGATCTAGACTTGGATCTATCTTTACTTGACTTACTGTGATATCCAGGGCTCTTTCCTCTTTCCACTTTTATTCCCATAGTCTCTGTAGTCAAATCATTTCCTGATGTCTCACCAGATCTTCCGTCGCATTTCCTTGCTAAGGATTTCACCAAAAACATCATCGAACTTTAAAGTACTAGATCTAGATACAGAGTTACTAATGGCCATAACTAAACCATTCCAACTTTCTGGCAATGAGCATAGAAATAATAGAGCCCTAACTTCATCATTGAAAGTTATCCCTACAAAACGTAAATGACTGGTAAGTATATTGAACTCATTTAAATGATCAGCAACAGATCCACCTTCTGACATCTTCATATTAAATAAAAGCTTCGTAAGAAATACCTTGTTTGA
Source organism: Pinus taeda (assembly GCA_000404065.3). Lineage (NCBI taxonomy): Eukaryota > Viridiplantae > Streptophyta > Pinopsida > Pinales > Pinaceae > Pinus > Pinus taeda. The sequence goes on from APFE030199288.1 coordinate 115,292, forward strand.
GGCCAAGGGTTTTTCATATAGTTTGGGAAATTTTGACATTAAATCCTTTGTTGTCATTTCCTTTGAAATATTAAATGATACCGATGCTGCTAGACACAACCGTATTGCTCCAAGTGCTTTTCTGTCGAGAATATCCCATTCTGTGTCTGTCATACTCGTCAGCTTCTTTGCCTTTCTGATCAATGGTTGGTACATATCTATCTGGTACAAATAATCTTCCATCTGCATCTTCCACAACTGGTAGTTTTGGCCATTAAATTTTCCGACCCTAAACATACCATCTTCTTCCATTGCTCCCACTCGAATGAGGAACCCTTCTCTCATACAAGTTTATCAGCCAAAAAAAACTTCGGCTCTAATACCAGTTGTTAGAAAATTATATATTACAAAGAAATGGAACACATAAAATATTGTAGAAATATAAACACAGAAAATGCATAAGACAAGAGAGATACAAATATACATGGTTCACCCAGTTTGGGCTACGTCCATGGAGAAACAACCAGTTCTTCTTTTTATATTATCCAGCAATATGAAGAGATACAACCTACAATAGATCCGTTGTAATTCGCTCTTTGCTCTAAATATCCTCTTTCTTCCTCATTCAGAATACAGATATAGATAGATGTAATACAATTCCCTCATATATAGTGAGGGGTTTCCTTCTAAGTAAAAAAACCCCTAAATTAAACATAACTTCTATAGTCAGATCTTTGCCTAATGAACAACCCAGATTGTCTACGAAATCACAACATTTTACAAGGCAATTTTTAATCTATTCTTAGCTTCGAGGGCGCTGCCCCCGATCCTCCTACCATGGGGGGGCTCCCAAAGGTCGTAGCCACCGCCGTAGATCCCAATGGACCCCCCCTACACCAAATGTTTTATGGCGGTGTTTCTACCCCATTATGAACTAGGGTCCAATGTGGCCATACCTTTGAATACAGAAGATAATTAGGCTCCACACCCAACATCGATACCATATAAACTAATTTGGTTCGAAATATACAATTTTAATGCATACCTTTTTTGTGTTTTGCACATTATGAAGATCTGTGGTATCCATGTTATAGGGTCCTTTCCATCAAAATTCCTCATATCGATGTTTGGATCATGGCAGGTCTTCAATCCAATGTTAGAGTCTATGGAATCATGATTAACATTTATTTTTTTCTCATCATAAGTTTCCTTTACTGCCCTTTCACCATTTGTAAGAATCTATTATAGCACATTTTTCAAATCTATCTCCAAATCTTCCATGTTTCCATTAAGTTTTTCTTCTATACCATCCATATTAGCTTCCATTCCATCCATCTTATCATCCATGCCATTCGTCTTAGCTTCCATGTCGTCCATCTTAGATTCCATGCCATCCATCTTAGCTTCCATGCCATTCATCTTAGCTTCAATGCCATCAATATTAGCTTCCACACCATCCATATTAGCTTTAATGCCATCCATATTAACTTCCATGCCTTTATTTAACCCATCCATCTTAGCTTCTGTTACTTTTTATCATAGTGCCAATTCTTGCACTTGGTCTCATAATTTTGATATATCATGTTGCATTTTTTCCTCTTCTTCATGGGTCATGGTAGAGGTTTCAGGTTGCTTACTAGGTGTTTCCATTTTCATTATTTTAGGCATAAATTAATGATAATTATGCCTCATTATGCCCTTTGAATCACTTCAAACTAAATTTTCAAACCAAACTTATGTAATTAAAAATAAAAACTACATATCATTTTTCGATTTGTAGGAGCTCAATATTGAATCTGTTGTATATTTGTGATTTATTATTTAGAAGGTTTAAAACTTCATCCCATGGTATTCCTATGAGTCCTCTTTCTAACCCCACAAATCTTATCAATATTGGATTCTTCAAAAACGAGCTATGCCTAATCTCCCACAATGACCTGATTATAAAATGGCTCATTAGAGCAAACTTGTATGACCTTCCATGTGTCACTAATTCACCCTTCGGACCTAAAACAACATACAAAGAAAACTATAGTCTGTCCACTTTTTGTGACTTCTCATGAAATTTCAACCTAATCCTCAGAGAGAAAGTTATGAAACTTTTCCCAAGGTGACATGTTTAGGATGTAATTTAGGAGAATGCAAAAACCATAACTTCCTTGGATCATATCTCTGAAAATACAACAAGAAATGTTCTGGAACTCAGACCTGAGGTTCATCAAGATTTAAGACCAAATGAATCTTAATTTCAAGATCTGAATTTTAGTAGAAAAAACATTATTGTGAAAATTCCATGATGACCTACTTGGAGCAGCGAAACCCTAGTATCCAAAATTTTGATACCAAATGTTAGACAACCAACTCACAAAATAGAAGAAAATATAGATCAATGACTTCAAAATCTACCTCTTAAAGGGAGAAACATCCTTTACATTACAAAAATGAATAATTCTTGGATGATACAAATGACCAAACATCATTTCTATATATAGGAGTCTAAGGGGTCACAATATAGTCAAACTCAAAATAAAAATAATAATATAATGGCACAAGAACAACAATAGCGGGCTTCTATGGGGCATAATAATAGAAATATGGGGACAATAGGGGTAGAAAAATAAAAATTAGGGCTACAATTACAATGGTAATGAGGTAATCATTAGTATCATAGAGACTTAACATACTAGGCAAAATATTGCCCACTCATCGAAGTAGACTTCCAAAAATTTATGAATGAAATCCTTCAACAATGCAACGATCACCCTCTAGAAGATCACTGGAGAATTTTTTATTCTAAAATCCATGGTTGTATGTTGGAAAGACCCCCATTCTATAGCAAAGTTATTCTTCCTTCTATCCTCTGGTACAATCTCAATTTGATGATATCCTGAAATTCCATTTGTGAATGAATAAGCTTCCTGCCCACCATAATTATCTAGAAATTCATCTGTAAATGACATAGGGAATGGATCATGTACACATGAATCATTTAAATTCCTTATATCTACACAGATCCTGATATCACACTTTGTTTTCTTCTCCTGGACCACCATAGGGTTGACCCATTCTAATTCTTCTATGGGCTTAATTATTCATATCGTGAGCATCTTATCAAGTTCCTCTCTTACCTTTTCCTTGTATTTGAGATTCAACCGATAAGAGAACTACTTAACTAGCTTGGCATATGGTTTTATATTGATCTTAATCATACCCCAATCTCTTACTATTTGCTTCAAGTCAAAGAACGTATTTGGAAAAAAATCTTGATATTCGTGTAATAATTTGGCTACGTTATTGACTGTGTCTTAATTCCAACAGTCACTACTCTTTTTGAATTTTAGTTCCTCTTTTGAGCCAATATTCACCTGTTTTATGCACACTGGATGTGAGATATCAAGGATCTCCACACCAGTTCCATAAACTATGTGTACTCCCTCTGACCCGGAGATATTAATATTCCATGAATCCCCATCCCCTTCTTCCATTGTAACATTGTAACATTCCAAAGCATGTTGTAGTTTCATAGTCCATTCAGGATATATCCAAGTGATAGGCTCTACGAGCATTCATAATATTTATGTAGGTTTTACTCCCGTACAAAAGCTACATGCATACGAATTCTAAAACAAAGAAAATAAACAATGCGAGAGCTTAACACATAAACACTTATACACAGAGATTTTCCCCTGGATCCCAAAATTAGGACTACCAGCTTTATTTTTCATTATGTTCTTTTCAATGTTACAATACATATTTATACATGTTGAAGCATCCCATACCATGGACAGAAAACCATCCTGTCCAAAACCATGGACCGAAAACCATCGCATCCAAAACTATGTGAGAAAATCATGCACAAAATCATAGGTAGGTCCTCCCAACCTAATATAGGGTCCACAAAAAAAAAATTCTAGGGCTCACTACCTACACCCATCAAACCCCCTATGACCCCCCACCCCGCTACATAAACGATGCAACGAAAAGGAGGTCCAGCCCCCCTCTAACACCCCGGTTAACTACATGGGCTAGTCGTGGAAAGAATATAATTCAACCAAACATTCCTCCACTTGTTGTTTTCTTTAGACATGGGGCCACAAGAGAGCTTATTCATTTATCCACCCCTGTAACGCCCATTATTTCTCTACACCAAAAGAAATTCTGAGAGCTCACAGATTTTGTCAATGCATTTGGAGTATTCTTTAAATTATCCACCTTTACCAGAAACAACTTTTTGTCTCCTATCATATCCCTCACAAAGTGATACTGAACATTAGTTTGCGTTGTCTTTGAATGATATGCAGGGTTCTTTGCCAAGAAAAATGCACTTTGGCTATCACAGTCTATCCGTATAGCTCCGTTTACTAGCCCCATACTTAAACACAATTTCTACAACCAAACGGCTTCTTTGCCCGCATGAGTGACTGCCATGTATTCTTCCTCTCTAGTTCATAGCACCACTACAGATTGTTTCTTACTCAATCAACAAACTACACCTCTAAATACGTTAAACACATACTCACTTGTAGATCTTCTCTGATTCAAATCTCTAGCCCAGTCTACATCAACAAAGGCACGAATATCCAACACTCTGTCCAATCCTGGCCTTCCTTGGTAGCACAAGCCATAATCACTAGTGCCATAATAATACCTAAAAACCCACTTCACTGCTATCCAGTGCTCCTTCCCTGGTTTTGACATAAACCTACTCAATACTCCCATTGCATGTGCAATGTTTGGTATAGTACAGACCATTGCATACTTTAGGCTACTAACTACACTTTCATATGGAACAAGGACATGTCTTCTTCCTCTTCTTGTGCCTTGGGACACTATTTAGCAGATAACTTCACACCTACAGGAATAGGAACTCTCACTTGTTTACTATCCTGCATATTAAACCTCTATACTATTGTATCGACATACCTTCTCTCGTTTAACCAGAGCTTCCTCTTTACACATTCTCTGTTAATTTCCATGCCCAAAATATAGTTTGCAGCACCAAGATCTTTCATGTTGAATTTGAAGGACAATTGGGTCTTCAAATCCTGGATAATTTCTTTGTCAATTCCAACCAGCAACATATCATGCACATACAAGACCAGATAAATGACATGGTTACTAATTAATTTAAAATACACACAGTGATCTCATTTGCTTCTGGTGAATCCAAGTCCTCGTATAAATGTATCAAATTTTTGATACCACATCCTTGGCGATTGTTTAAACCCATATAGAGACTTCTTTAAATTTCATACCAGTTCTTTCTTACCCTTTGCCACAAAGCTTTCAGGTTGGCTCATGTAGATTTCCTCTTCCAGATCCCTGTGAAGAAATGTTGTCTTCACATCAATCTATTCTACCTCGAAATCAAAAGCAACAACATCAGATAAAAGTAATCTAATAGAATTGACCTTGGCAACAAGAGAAAAAATATCACCAAAATCAATTCCTGGCACCTGGGAATAACCTTTTGCTACTAACCGAGCTTTGTATTTCTCCACCTTTCCTTCTGCATTTCTATTCTTCTTGAACACCCATTTGCTGCCAATGGGTTTCCTTCTAGTTGGAAACTCCACCAAATCACAAGCCTCATTTTTGTGCAAATATGCCATTTCATCAACCATGGCCTCTTTCCAGAGTTTTCCATCCTCTGAATCTATTGATTCCTTCACAATTCTGGGATCATTTTCAGTAATAGATAAAGCAAAATTTGAATAGAATTCATATGGACTATACCTTTCTAGCTACCTTATTTCATGAACTGATCTTCTCACACTGGAAGTTTGTAGCTCTTAATCTTCTGATTCCTCCTCTTTTGTAGGGTCTTATTCTTCCTCATTAAGCTCAAAATCTATCTTCTTGGGTTCATTTGGTTGGACTTCATGTTTAATAACATCTTTTACCCCTTTGAGCACCACATCTCTCCTATACACAACCTTCCTCGTTACTGGGTTCCAAATCTTATAAACCTTTAAACCATCCTTATAACCAACAAAGATTCACTTTTCAGATTTACTATCCAACTTCGTTCATTCTCCTTTAGAACATGTACATATGAATCACATCCAAATACCCTCATATGTGGAGAAGAGGGTTTCTTACCAGTACATATGTCTTGTGTGGTCTTTTCATCCAACACTGATGAAGGTGATCTGCTGACTGGGTAACATGATGTCTCCACCACCTCTACCCAATATTCCTATCCTAACTTGGCACCACGAAGCATGCTTCTTTCCCTTCCCATCAATGTCTTGTTCATTCTTTCTACAACTCCATTTTTCTTAGGTGTGTATGGAGTAGTCTTCTATTGTGCTATACCACACTTCTTACTGAATTCTTCAAATTCCTTACTGAAAAACTCTCGACTGTTATCTATCCTCAACACCTTTATCTTGTTCTCTATCTGGTTTTCCACCAAAGCCTTAAATTCTTTAAACCTGTCAAAGACTTCAAATTTCTTCTTAAGGAAATATATCCATGTATTCCTTGAGAAGTAATCTATAAATGATACTATTACATAGACTTATCCAGTGATGGAACCTTCACAGGTCCAAACACATCATTGTGCACAATTTCTAATATATGTTTCGTCCTTTTACCTCCAAAGGGGAAACTCACTCACTTCTGCTTCCCATATACACAATTTTCATAGAAATCAAATCTAGAGAGATATTACTCATACCTTCTACCATACCTTTACCATGAAGTATTTGAAGGCTCTACTCTCCAATATGTCCAAGCCTTTGATGCCAAAGCATGGTCTTCACTCCAAAGACCACTAGATTTCCTGCTCCACTTTTAGGAAACACAGAACTATTTCACCCATCAACAACAGTGCTACCTTGCAGCTTGTATAGAGTTGGAATTCGAGCTCCCTGCATCAATACCAGTGTTCCCCAAACCATCTTGTAGGTATCCTTCTTGAACACTATTTTTACACCTGCATCATCAAGCTTTCTGGCTAATGCAGAAATATGTAGAACACATGGAAGTGTTCTAACCCTTCCACCTTGCAGCTTCAACTTTACTTTTCCATGACCAACGATTCTAGCCTTCCTGTCATACCCCAAGACGACATCACCACGATCATATTTCTCATACTCGTAGAACCACTCTCTATGGGGAGTGAAGTGAAAAGATGCACCTGATTCAATCAACCATGCCTCGTGATCTACATGTGTACTTGAAGAAGCCAGGTACACATCCCCACCTTCATCTGAGGTGCTTCCCACCTGTATAGAAGGAGCATTATCAGATCCCTTTCCTTTATTGGGAGCTTTAGATTTACAATCCCTTTTGTAGTGCCCTTCCTTTCCACATTTCTATCACACCAACTTTACAGGTTTTCTTGGAGATTTAAATCTCCCTCTAGATTTAGACCTCCCACTCGATGACTTATTTTTTATTTTATTCAGTGACCATCCTGGTATAGACAAGGCATCACCATTCTGGATCTCCATATTTTTCCATCTCATTTCCTTTGTCAGTAAGGATGACACTATTTCATCAAACTGCAAGGTAGTTATATTGATATCTATTGCAATAACTAGACTATCCCACGAATCTGGTAGAGAACACAACAAACTAATGCACTTATCTTCATCTGAAATTTTAATATCAATAGGTAATAACTAAGTTACCACAGTATTAAATGTGTTTATATGCTCTGTCACTGAGTCTCCATCTTCCATCCTCAGGTTATATAACTTTTTCCGTACGAACAATTTATTCACCAGAGACTTAGATTGGTACAAGTCCCTAAATTGTCCCACAAATCCTTTGCCATAGCTTCCCCCGATACATTCAACAATACTAAATTTGAGACACACAATTGTATTGTTCTCTTTGCCTTCTAATCCAACTTCTTCCATTCTTCATCTGACACTCCCGTTGGTTTAGTACCCGGATCTACTGTGATAAACTAATCTTTATCCACCAACATATCCTCTATATTGACTTTCCACAACTCAAAACTCTGGCCATTAAATTTCTCAATCTCTATCTTTCCATTGCTTGCCATCTTCTTTCACCATCAGAATTGCTCTCGCAGATCTCCCACTAAACAAGGTTTACCACATGCCTGAGCGAAACCCCCCATCAATAGAGGCGTCCCCTTGAAGCCAAAACAACTCAGATACAAAATGTAGGTTTTAACCCCATATAGAAATCACCTGGATATGAATTCTAAAATACAAAAAATAAATAATGTGAGAGAATAACACATAAAACAAATATACACAGATATTTTCCCCTGGATCCAAAAACCGATACTACCAGCTTAATTTTTCATTATGTTCCTTTCAATGTTACAATACATATTTATACTGACCGAAGCATTGAATACCATGGACTGAAAAACATCATGTCCAAAACCATGGAGCATGTTAGTGTTAGTATTTGCATACTTCCATCAGGGATCAAATTTTCTCTTTGCATTTTCATTTTAATGGTCCCATACTAAAAATTTTACGTCATTTCATTAGATCATGTCAAACTAATCCACTGATGGTTGTCTTCTCTTCAGAAAATCTAATTTCTCCCCCATAAACTATACTTGCTAACCCATATTCAGGGTGTATTCAGTCATGGTTTCATGGTCAAAATGAAATCATGTTTTCATTAGGCCTTAGGGTTTCATTTCGAAGGTCAAAGGCATGATTTAAATGTGTAAATAAAATGCATCAAGGTGATGAGGATGATAAATATATCAATAATGATGGCTAGTAAGTCATAGTCACTATATAATTATCTTTTTAACTAATGTAATTTTCACCTTAGAAAACATGTTTTTGAGGTGAAAACAGAGTATTTTGAGTTAATTTATATTTCTTATGTAATTTTGAGTCAGTTTATGTAATAAATGATCCCAGCTACAACAATGCATCTCTCCTTAATACAAGAAAAAGGAACACTACAAAATCTGTTCAAATTGAGCATCATCTACCTGAAAAGGAACAAAGAAGAAAAGGCATTAGAAACAGAGATTTGAAAAATGTCAAGAAACATTAGAAAGTGGGTTTTTCTAGTGAAAAATCAAAATATACTCCTATATAACGTGTCACATTTCATTTTCAACTTCATCATTCTCATTTGGCAAAGAAGGAGTCAAAACGGGAAGAAAAGAGGAGAATTTGAGTGAGTTTTCGGCCAAGGAGAAGTGGTGCTGCACTTTTGGAGTTTGGCGCTGCCTATTTCAGGTAGTGGAGTTTGTGCTACGTGTTTAGGGGGTGGCACTGTACATAGAATTTAAGCATTATGTGTAGGGCATTTTCAACAATGTGAAATAACACTGTGCTATGCATTCAGGAGGGCGTTGCACACCTGTAGCAGGCACTGTGCATTGAGAAGCAAGGATCGAAAAAGCCCATAGCTTCATAGAAACATCTAAAATCACCCTCTCGTCCTTGAAACATGTAAGTCCCATCACTATTCCGCATCATTGATTTTCAATTGAAGTGTTTGAAGGTAATTTACCATGGAATTGTAAAATCATAGATTCTCCACTAGTTATGCCTAAAACCCTAACCCCTATTATTCCTCCCACCATCTATTACTAAAGCCCTAAAACTCTCCCCTATAACACTCCATAGCATTCTATACCCCCTTGTCCTTCATCCCACAATGTATACTTCAAAGAAGGACCCAAGCCCCTCTCCCTCCTTTTCATGATTCATGACCTTCCATTCATTTTCTAGCCCACCAAATACCTCACAAGGTCATCTCCTGTCCCCTTACTCCTAAGTCACTCTTGCTCACTCCCTTCATCACTTTTCTAGGAGTGGGCAACCTCAAAATTTTCAAACATGGATAGAGAAGACATAGACTATGAGGAGGAGAAAAACACTAGTAGTGACAGTTTGACAGATAAACCTCGACATCAGAGAAAACCACATAAGGGAGGCAAAATTATGAGGGAAGACTCATCAAACCTCAGCGAATTGTAGGCCTCTTAGTTGGTTGTCACTTGTTTCAGAAATCTAGGGTGTTATGAGTTCTATGAGTAGGTAGAGAGAGTTCAATGCCACCCTTAGCTCACTAGGATTTTTGTAGCCAATCTTCAGGAGAACAAGGTGACTCTTACTCGGGTGACATTTACAGTTTCACCTTCCATTATTGCAGTTGCAACCAGGATTCTGAATGTAGGTGAGAAGTGGTACAAGGCACAATACCTAGATGAACACTATTATGAGACTTATATCAAACCCAAGTACATAAATGAGGCTAAGAGGATTTTTCCTTTCAGATTTCTTGAAGACAAGTATGTCCCCATGATGAGAATCATCATGATATATTTCACTCGTGAGGGCAGATTTTCTAAACTGTACACCTATCATATTAGGCTTTTCATGTATTTTACCAGGGTGAGGATGTTAAACCTCCCTTATTTCTTGTTCAGGAATATTGAGAAGTGGTGGGCTCCAGTATTGCAGCAATAATGCTGGAACTCCTGGGACTCCCTTCTTTACTTTTATCAACTCGGTAATTCGTAACAAACTTAGAAGTAGAAGCGACAGTGCTATATGCACAAGTACTAGCTCTTGCTGTGGCTGTCACTTGATCAGCTGGCACAGGTCCGCTAGGAGCTTAATCCAACTTCTATGAGATCTTAGAAGAAGCTTTTTAACTTATGGATGAAAGCTAACTCAAAGGAGGCTAATCTACTTGCAGAAAGAAACCGAAAAGCTGAAAGGAAATGCAAACCCTAGCAAACCCTAGTTTTACCAGCTAGCCCTACTGATGCAAGAAAAAGGATGAAAGTTACTAAAAGAGATGCCATTGATTCTTTGGAAGGTTAAGTGCATATGTCTAAGCTACTCCTAAAGTGAAATCTGAAAAGAAACCTCTTTTTGTATTTTTGAGTAAGTTGGCAGAATTATTATGCATGTGCTTTAACTGTTGTTGACTTTGCAGAGGTGGATTAGCGAAGGGAAATGGAGTAGGTGATTGCAGGAGGTTGGGAAGGTGAAAAGGGGGCCTAAGGGGTCCCTAGCACCCTTCCAAAGAGTTTTGCAGTGATCAAATCTCAAGAAATCGCTTTTGTGACCTTCTACAGGAAGTCTGCAGGGGTTCTACAGGATGTTTCTATAGGATGTTTCTATAGGAAGTTTCTACAAGATGTTCTATAGGATGTTCCAAAAAGAGTACTTTGAAGGGTTGATGGTGGCAGAAAGGTGAAGAAGTGGGTATGGAGGTGAGATAAGTGTGTGAGGAGGTCTAGGACTTGGTGATTGAGGATGAAGAGTGGTTAAGGAGATTGGGTTGGTTCAAAGATAAGAGAAGCAATGTTGTGCAAGAATGTAGGAACTAGGGAAAAGTGAGAAAATGTGGCAAATGAGAGGCAAGAATCTGAGTTAGAGGATGAAGCAGGTTTCATTGATGGGGTAAGGGTATTTTCCAAAACTAACCAACAAAGACTAAGAAAAACAAAGATCTAGCTATTTTGACCTAAAAACCATAAGCATGATGAGCAGAAGTTTATTGGCAGAAAATCATGTAAAACAACTATGGAAACCAAGAAAGAATGGATCTAAGCATGTAATCACAACTGGTACCAACTTTTGCAACTAAGAATCTAACACTAGAAATTGCATGAAGAAGTAAGAACAGTGTTTTTATGGCAGCACGGACACCTTGGTCTCAGCTCATGGTCCCAAGGAGGGAGAGGTGAGATCAGGGGTTGCTTGATAGCCCTTTTCAAAGATCTTTTCTATTACCAACCGATTAAATCGACTTGAAACATGAACAACTATTTCTATCATAGAAAATGAACTAAATAACCAAACAAGATTGTAACCTACTTGCAGAAATTAATTAAAGGTAGCAAAGAACATATAATAGTACATAGAGGAGGTCCTGGCACTTGGGTTGGGCCCAACCCCAAGAGTTACAGTCTCCTAATAAGAGGCTTATAATTGAGTCAAAATTAGATTGATCTCCATTATTCAGAAAATAACCTTGTCAAAAAAATGTTTACAGCAAAAGCTCCACAAATGAGCAAAAAAATAGCAACACTAGAGTGCACAATACAAATGTTCCAAAAGTAACCTACGAAGGTTGGAAGCCTTCCTTCTTATACACTATGAGGGCCTCAAATAGCCCTCCTTAACTCAAGGGGCTCGGCTACTCAAACTGCCAGTGATCAGTCACTTTACACAAAACTGCTAGGCTGCCCTTGCGAATCATTTTTGGTGGCCTACTGAACTCCGAGCCGAGGGTGGAGAATTTGAGGAAGGGGTCGTTTAGTGCAGGAGACACCCTTCCCATGAATCCTCACCCTTGTTCCCACGTGCTTGGCTATCATCTGGCTCATAAATGCTTGGTCTTGGTCCAAAATTTGTCCAAAAATCTGTAATAACCACGTGTTAGCCTTCATGGTCAAGTGACTATTCTTATTCGTTCAATTAACATAAATATACTCAAAAGCATGCATAAACTATGAAAAATGGTGGATTGATGACGAACAATTAGGCAAAATGAGCCCAATAAGTTACCCAATTTTGGGGTTCATCATCACCCCCTACTAAATGGTTTGCGCATACTCTGAGCAACTAATCCAGCTCATCATCCTTGATTGCTTTAACCACCACTCTCACATCCCAGGCTTCTGAGGTGATGTCTTCTTCCTTGTCATGAAATATTGCTTTCCTTTCTACTTCCTCCCACTACCTGTGTTCCTCCTCTTCATTGACTCCTTCCAGTAGTCCTAAGATCAAGGGAGGACTCTACTTTAGGCCAATCCAGTTGGCCTGCAGATTTTGCATTAACTGTTTATAGAGGGGTACTCTTGTCAAGGCCTCCCTCATCCTTGTTGGGGTGTGGTATTCTCTTATTTTCAGACTGTGGGACAGTGTGTTCCACCTCCTTGTGCAAGCATGAATGCATTTATCCCCCAACAATCTTTCCATGTCCTTGAAATGAGCAATGGCTAGAGCTTGTCATTCAATGTAGTCTGGTAGAACCTGAGGGTTATTGGCCAGGTGCTTGTGGGCATATATTAAGGCTGAGGGATCCTCTGGCTCTGCTCTGATCATGAGTGGCTCACTTAGCTCCTTGTCCATGAGATTTTGAATCTCTGCTACCCTTTTTTCCTCATGGTTTAACCAAGAGGTCATGGCCATAAGTTGCACATCTCCCACTGCAGCATTGGGGTGCCAAAGATTCATGTTAGGAAGGGCCAAGTTGTGTAAATAGAACTTTGATAATTTGGCCTTATCCTCTGCTGAGCTACTGCCACACAAAGCCATGAATTGATGGTAATTTTGAAATGGAACGGTGCCCCTTTGGGCCAAGGTGTTAATCTGGAACTGCAACCATTGATCTTTAAGGTATAAGGCATATGACTTGGCTGGTTTCCGACATTGCAAAGCTTATGTTTCCCAGCTGGCCATGTAGGCCAATTGGGCTTCTTTTTCTTGTACCTAATGTTTTAAAGACTGCATTTCCCCTGCTGCCTGCAATTCTTTCTCCTGTAGCTGTTTTATTAGTGCCTCAATCTAAGCTTGCAACCAGTCCTCTCTCTGTTGTTCATCAGGGGTTTGTTTGTCTTATGGAGGCCTTTCCTATTGTTGCTATTCTCCCAAGATGGGGGGCCTATCTTCCCTGTGACTTCCCTGGAGCTGCAGCTGCTGTTTCCGTAGCTCATTCTCTTCCTATATGTTGGCCCTTTGACTGCTCTCTACATGCCTTACCATAGCCAATTCCTTTCTTGATTCCTTGAGTTGTTCTTCCAGGTGGCCTATGTTGGAAATAATACTGAGAGGGGGGGGGGGGTGAATTAGTATTATCTGATCAATTCTTTACTTTTTTAGACCCAGAACATATACGCTACTTTAGTCAGATGAACCCGCATATATACGCAACTACAGATAAGGAAACCCATGTATACTATGCAGATTTATAATTTACTTTATTCTACAGATGTTGATCATTAAGTTATGCACCAGAATCATATAAATAGTTGCCAAGAACAATAAAACAGATCAGAAGACAACCACACATAAGAACAGAAGATATAAGGTGGAAACCCAATGTGGGTGAAAACCACCTACTGCAATTTGTCTCTATCTTCTTTTAATTAGAAACTTCTTTTTACATTGATTCTATACTGGTACAGTCCTTTACCAGTATGCAAGCTTCTACCTGCAGAGAGCTACAAAACTCTTTCATTTTCCAGCTTCTCCTAGAAGGGAGCTACAACCCCCTTAGTTCTTGTACTAGTTGAGATACTAGTACGCAGGCTGCTACCTGTAGAAGGCTACAACCTTCTCTTTCTTCCAGGGACCAAGTTTCATAAATTTTCAGACTGGATCCACAAATAACATCAATCAAACATCAAGAATTTTTGCATCAACCAATCACCATTTCACTAGTCAAGACTGAATCAAAATAAGCACTTCTCTATCAACTGTACCCAAATCACAGTAACTGTAATCACACCTCAAATTCTAAACCTAGATCACTGCAATAATCAACAGAAGCAACTAGAACATAAATTATGAGATGTACACTACTTCAATATTCAGAAACTTGCATGCATCCACTTCTGTATTAAGATCAACTTGCGTATGCGCACTTCCGCGTTCCAGAAAATGCGTGTATATGCACCTGTGCTGAGATCAACCTGCGTATATGCAACTGTGCTAAGATCAACCTGCGTATACGCACTTTCGCCTTACAGAACCTGCATGTATACGCACCTGTGCTTCACTAAACAAAGATACTATCATTCAAGCCTTAAGATTTTGACCCATCAAAATAACTTATCCTTCTCCTTGCACTCAGGTTCCTTCTTCCTTCAGATCCAGATCTGCACCATAACACAATCACTGTATTCCAGATTTAGAACATCTTCATATATTCAATAATTAAGATAATCCCTTCCCAAATGTTCTCCTTCCTCTTTTATAGTCTTAGGCCTTTCATAATACCACGGTCCAAAACCATAATAATTCAATACCATGGACCCAATACTTGGGATCAACACTTATGACAAGATACAATGGCCCAAAGCCAGAGGTTGAAATACCAAGGACTAAATACCACGGACCAGAAACAAGTTTTCCCACATGTACGTGTTTTTCCTTGCATAAAAGTGTGTGTATACGGATACACGCCTTAGGAACATCCAACCCACTTATATACGTTGCTTTGTGAAAGTGAACTTGTGTATATGTCTTTTTCTTCTTTTTGAGTGCCTGAATTGTGATCTGTCACCAGAGTGAGTTGCCATCAAGGATGACACCTATGCCATAGTACCAAAACTGCCAAACATGTGTCAGAATGCCAACATTCTCCCCCTTTGGACTTGATGTCAACCCTAAGATCCTCAAGATCATTCCCCCCCTTTGTCATCAAGGGAAAAGGGGTGTACTCCCCCTGAGTACATGCTGAAATCTCTGTTTTGTTGTGCTGAACATGTGCCCCCTGACTATAGGCAAGATTTGCAAAAAGACGTTCTTTAAAAAGAACCATGACTTATACGTCATAACTGACCTTCCTATCACAAAAGACTCTATACATACATCCATCACCCAACCAAGTGGGGATAAATCGGAAATTTACATATGACAATCAATTACATTACATCATTCATCCCAAGCATAGTGGGGAAACCAAAATAGGCCGTTACATGACCTTGGTGAAAAGAAGATATACATGACATAGAGACGAAATATCTTGAGCAAGATTA
Source organism: Pinus taeda (assembly GCA_000404065.3). NCBI lineage: Eukaryota > Viridiplantae > Streptophyta > Pinopsida > Pinales > Pinaceae > Pinus > Pinus taeda. The sequence continues at coordinate 130,959 of APFE030199288.1, forward strand.
TGAAAGTCATCAATAACTACTATCAGTAGCATCTGTCAATCATTATTCAGATTAGCAACCATGTTCTCTTTCTATTCTTCCTCTACAAGAGTTCCACCTGAAACCAACAATAGTTGTGAACTTCAGCCAAAAGCTTCTAAGGTAATGCCAACAATGCATCATTAGAAGATTATCTTCTCCCCCTAAACCTGTGCCAGATGGTCTGTGACAGACCCCTATCAGACTATCAGAGTCTGTCTCCACTGATATCCTTCAAACCTCATATACGTGACTGTATCTGTACAAACCAGCGTATGTACATGGATCCTCCTCATCCAACTCGCGTACACCAACTTTTCTCTAAAACACACAAGTTTCAACAGCAGGTTGAAGCATCAACTACTCCCAGCTTTTGTCTAAGGTATTTAAATGTTTCCTTGGGCAGTGGTTTGGTAAGTATATCATCAACTTGTTCCTTAGAGGGAACATACTCCAACTTGACTTTTTGTTCCAGCACTTGTTCTCGAAGAAAATGATATTTGATAGGGATGTGCTTGGTCTTTGAATGCATGACTGGATTCTTTGAAATGATGGTTGCACTTGTGTTATCACATAATATGTAGATAGGTGGAGTACAAGTGATTTGATAATCCTGTAAGGTTTGCATCATCCAAAGGAGTTGGGTGCAGCAAGATGCAGCAGCCACATATTCTACTTCAGCTGTAGATAAGGCAATAGAACTCTTTTTCTTGCTGAACCAAGATACTAATATGGAACCCATAAAGAATGCACCACCACTAGTGCATTTTCTATCATCCACACTTCTAGCCCAATCTGCATCTGTATAAGCATGAAGAGTGAGATCTGCATCTCTAGGATACCATAGGCCATAGTTTTGAGTTCCTTGAAGATACTTGAAAATTCTCTTTACTGCCTGAAGTGATTTCCTAAGATTTTCCCGAAACTTTCCAACCAATTCCTCTGCATGCATGATGTCTGGTCGGGTACCTGTTAAATAGAGCAGACTTCCAATCATGGATCTATAGGTTGGTTGATGCACTACTGCTAATTCATCATTTGCACTGAGACTGCATCCTATGACCATAGGAGTACATACTGGTTTCGAATCTTCCATGCCATACTTATTCAAGATCTGCTTGAGGTACTTCGTTTGAGATAAAAATATATCGCCTTTATTTTGTTGGATTTGTAACCCAAGAAAATATGTTAGTTCTCCAAGCAAGGACATTTCTAATTCCTTCTGCATCACCAAGACAAAGTTTTGACTCATAGCTTCTTCATTGCTGCCAAAGATGATATTATCTACATACACAACAAGTATTAGCAGTTTGTTATTTTCAATTTTTATATAAAGATTGCTATCTACTGATCCTTTTGAAAAACCTTGTTGATGAAGGTATTTGTTTAGACAATAGTACCAAGCCCTTGGAGCCTGTTTGAGACCATAGAGAGCCTTGTTTAGTTTGCATACAAGATTTGGATCATTACCAAGGATGAATCCATCTGGCTGCTCAATATACACTTCTTCTTCTAAATCACCATTCAGAAAGGTTGATTTTACGTCCATTTGAAATACTTTTAACTTCTGAAAGCTAGAGAGAGCAAGGAACATTCTGATGGCCTCAAGTCTAGCAAAGGGAGCAAACGTTTCTTCAAATTCTATTCCTTCTTGTTGTGCATATCCTTTACAAACCAGTCTGCCCTTGTTTCTAATCACTTCCCCATTTTCATTCAACTTGTTTTTGAAGATCCATTTTGTTCCTATGACATTCTTATCTTTTGGTCTACGAACCAACTCCCAAGTGTTATTCCTTTTGATCTGCTCAAGTTCTTCATCCATTTCTTTGACCCAGCTTTCATCTTTGCATGCCTCTATTACATTTTGTGGTTCAGTGGAGGAAAGTAATGCAAAATAGCTTGAAGCTTCTGCAATTGTTCTTCTTGTTTGTATACCTGCCTTTTTCTGCCCCAAAATTTGAGCTTTTGGATGATCCTTTTGAACGTATCTGGATGGAGTCTTGTCTTCTATCCTTATTTGTTCTTCAAGCTCCTCATAGGTTTCTTCTACATAGGTTTCTTCTTCATCATGAATCTGATTTGATGTTGATGGATAGTCCTCATCATCTTCAAAATCTTCAGATCTTACCTGCCTAGGAGTGTTTTCTTCTTCATCAACCACTACATCAATACTTTCAACAGTTTTTCCAAGCCTTTTATTATAACACTTGTATGCTTTGCTCTTGGGAGAGTAACCAAGAAGAATTCCTTCATCTACTCTAGGTTCAAACTTGCCAAGATGTTCATCAATATTTTTGATATAACATTTGCTTCCAAAAATTTTGAAATATTTTACTGAAGGAGTCTCACTATACCAGAGCTCATGAGGGGTTTGAGTGCTATTCAACTGAACATTTGTTTTGTTGAGAATAACCACTGCAGCAAATGCAGCTTCACCCCAGAAAGTTTCATGAGTTCCAGACTCATCAAGCATAGCACGAGCCATTTGTTGAACCGTTCTGTTCATCCTTTCCACTACTCCATTTTGCTGAGGAGTCCTGGTTATAGAGAATTCCCTTCTTATTCCATGTTCTTCACAAAAATCAAAAAATTCATTTGAGGTAAACTCCCCACCTCTATCAGACCTGAGGCATTTAATTTTGTGATCTAATTCATTTTCAACCAAAGCTTTGAAGGAATTAAATTTTTCGAAGGCTTCATCTTTGTGCTTCATAAGTCCTATCCAAACCATCCTTGAATAGTCGTCAATGAATAATATAAAGTATTCTTCTCCCCGAGGTGACCTTTTCCTAGACGGACCACATACATCAGTATGGACAAGCTCAAGTGGCCTGCTAGTTGATCCTTCCTTCTCAGGGAAGTTAGTTCTGGTTTGTTTACCAAACTGACATGACTTGCATATTGTATTGTCTGGAAGACCACGAACTGCCTGGTATTTGTATGCTTTCCTTATTTGTGAGAAGCTTAGGTGCCCCAATCTCCGGTGCCATAGCGAGTGTTCATCATTCTTGCTTAGATAGAATTCATGTTGTCCTTCTTTGAATATGTATAAAGTATTTGGAGTTCTTATGCCTTTGATAACTATTCTTCCTGTATCAAGATCATGGACACTACATCCATTTGATCGAAATATTACCTCAGTTCCTTGATCGCAGATCTGACTGACACTTAATAGATTATGTTTTAAGCCATCAACATACATCAGATTTCCAGCTTTGACCTTTTCTTTCAACGGAACATACCCTTTACCTTTAAGGAGCGTAGGGGTGTCATTTCCAAATGAGACCTTCTTCTCTTTCTCTAAGGCACTATATGACTGAAGTTTTTCCTTATCACCTGTCATATGTTTCGAACATCCACTGTTGATGTACCATTGGTTTTCCTACCCTTTCGCATATAAGGCTATACAACATATTTCTGGTTGTGGTTGTTTCATTCTCCATGTTTTGATATTTGAGGCTTGCTCCTTCTGAGTTGTCTACCGAAATCTGCTCCTGCATTCAGAATATTCATGACCAAAATTATTACAAATAGAACATTCTATTTCATTTTCAAGAGCAGAAAAGTTATTGTAGGTCCTTCTCATGATCCTAGTCATAATCCTCTATTTTTGAGTTTCTCTAGTCATGATAGTTTTGTAGGCAACACATTGAGCTACTTTGTGTCCAAAGTTGTGACAAGAGAAACATTGGCCATTGAAGAAATTCCTGTGATTATCAACCCTGCAGACCGAATGATTGTAGTTTTCATTGACTCCATTCTTGAGGCAAATTGAGAATGATTTACTTGTGGTCTGTTGTAGCTCCTATTTATCCTTGAAGCAGATTTCCCCTGATTTACTTGGTGATCTCTGTTCATTCTTGAAGAAAAATGTCCCTGATTTACCTTGGCGATCTCCATTAGGCCTTTTCTCACTCCTCCTTGCTACATCAAGATAACTTTTAGAGGTGGATGGCTTTTGTGCTTGAGTTTCTTCTTCATTATATCCCAGACCTGTCTTGATTAGAGGAGAATGCTGCACTTTGATAACCTCATATAACGTTTCAGATCCTTTAACAAATCTAAGATTAAGAGCTTTATTTTTCTCATTCTCTTTTCTAAGTCCCACAATTTCACATTGTAGCTTTTCATGATGTTTTTCACTTTCAGCCAGTTGAACTTGCAAAGTATCAATAATCATATTTTTCTCTTCTAAACAAATTTTGAGTTTAGAAATATCTTCATAAAGACCTTCTTCATCTATAGCATCCATAAAATTATCATCTTCAAAAGCCATTAAAAGTCTATAATTATTACCTTGTTCATCTTCATCACTATTTGAGAGTCCATCACTGTCTTCATGAGTGTAGTAGCTTTTCTTACTTACGTTTTGTTTCTTGTTCCATCTAACAAGTTCCTTACCTTTTTCAAGCTTATGAGGACACTTGGCAGCATAGTGACTGACTCTTCCACAAGCAAAGCATTTGAAGGGAAACTTACCTCTGAATCTTCCAGCACCCCGTTGAAGGTTCTTGACAAAATTTGATTCTTCCTCTTATTCTAACATATGTCCTGACTCATAGTAATCTCCTTTACCTGAAGCCTTGAATGTAGCTTCTCTCTTGTCTGATGGTCCTCCTTTCCTCATTTCATAAGCCGTTAGAATTCCTTGTAACTGTGACATGGTAATTTTCTGTAGATTCTCTTTTTCTTCTATTGCAGAAACTTTTGATTCAAACTTAGGTGATAGAGATCTTAGAGACTTTTCAACCACAATAACCTCTTTTATTTCTTCACCCAAAATTTTCATACAATTAACAATCTCATCTATACGAAGGAAATAGTTAGCCACACTTTCATCATTGTACATCCTGATATTTTCATACTGAATTCTGAGGGTTTGAAGTTTTGCTCGTTTTACCTGCTCATCTCCTTCATAGCTCAGCACAATCTTGTCCCATATTTCTTTAGTGGTTTTATACTGCATAACTTTGACGAATTCTGATTGAGATAGACATCCTCATAGAGTGTTGACAACCTTTGCATTTGTTTCAAATTGCTTCTTCTCAGCCGGATCTGTAGGAGTTGTTTATGGAAAAGTGTACCCTATATCTATGATATCCCAAACTTCTGTACCAAGAGATTGAAGATACGCTGTGACTCTTACCTCCCAATAGACGAAGTTGGTCCCATAAAAAATTGGTGGCGTGATTGATGCTTCTCTCTCGTAGTTGCTCATGATGATAGATCTTCCTTTAAGTGATCAAGCTTCTTCTGAAGGACCTGCTTTGATACCAATTGTTGGAAATAATACTGAGGGGGGGTGAATCAATATCATCTGATCAATTCTTTACTTTTTCAGACCTAGAACATATACGCTACTTTAGTCAGATGAACCCATGTATATACGCAACTACAGATAAGGAAACCCGTGTATACTATGCAGATTTATAATTTACTTTCTTTTATAGATGTTGATCATTAAGTTGTGCACCAGAATCATATGAAAAGTTGCCAGGAACAATAAAATATATCAGAAGACAACCACACATAATAACACAAGGTATAAGGTGGAAACCCAATGTGGGTGAAAACCACCTGCTGCAATTCGTCTCTATCTTCTTTTAATTAGAAACTTCTTTTTACAATGATTTTGTACTGGTGCAGTCCTTTACTAGTACGCAGGATGCTACCTAAAGAGAGCTACAACCCTCTTTCATTTTCCAGCTTCTCCTGGAAGGGACCTACAACCCCCTTAGTTCTTGCACTTGTTGAGATACTAGTACGCAGGCTGCTACCTACAGAAGGCTACAACCTTCTCTTTCTTCTAGGGACCATGTTTCATAAATTTCAGACTGGATCCACAAATAACATCAATCAAACATCAAAAATTTTTGTATCGACCAATCACCATTTCACCAGTCAAGAGTGAATCAAAATAAATACTTCTCTGTCAACTATACCCAGATCACAGTAACTGTAATCACACCTCAAATTCTAAACCAAGATCACTGCAATAATCAACAGAAGGAGCTAGAACATAAATTATGAGATGTACGCTACTTCAATATTCAGAAACTTGCGTGTATACACTTCTGTATTAAGATCAACCTGCGTATACATACTTCCGCCTTCCAGAAAATGCATGTATACGCACCTGTGCTGAGATCAACCTGCGTATATGCACTTTCGCCTTACAGAACCTACGTGTATACGCACCTGTGCTTCACTGAACAAAGATACTATCATTCAAGCCTTAAGATTTTGACCCATCAAAAGAACTTATCCTTCTCCTTGTGCTCAGGTTCCTTCTTCCTTCAGATCCAGATCTGCACCATAACCCAATCACTATATTCCAGATCTAGCACATTTTCAGATATTCAATAATTCAGATAGTCCCTTGCCAAATGATCTCCTTCCTCTTTTATAGTCTTAGGCCTTTCACAATACCATGGTCCAAAACTATAACAATTCAATACCATGGACACAATACTTGGGATCAACACTTATGACGAGATACCATGGCCCAAAACCATAGGTTCAAATACTAAGGGCTAAATACCACGGACCAAAAACAAGTTTTCCCACATGTACGCTATTTTCCGTGCATGAAAGTGCGTGTATACGCATATGTGCCTTGGGAACATCCAACCTGCATATATATGCGACTTCATCAAGGTGAACCTGTGTATATGTCATTTTCTTCTTTCTGAGTGCCTGAACTGTGATCTGTCACTAGAGTGAGTTGCCATCAAGGACAACACCTATTCCATAGTACCAAAACTGCCAAACATGTGCCAGAATTCCAACAGCCTATGTCTACCACTCCCTTGGATTTAGCAATCTTCATCCAAGTGTGAGTCCTAATCCTTTCTTCTTCTAGTGCAAAGAAAAGTGGCACCGCAAATTTCTGGGGAATTATCTTCCTGGCCTCTAACAGGTTATAGCATGAGCCCAAGCTAGGCTGTGGTCTAGGTTCAAATATTTCGTCTGTATTTTCTTCTGCCTATGAGTGTTTGGCTGCTTTTTCCTCCAGTTTCTTGGTTTCCCTTAGCTCAGCTAGAGTTTCCCGTAGATATTCCGTAGCTTCCTGTAGAACTGTCTTCGAGTCCACCAACCTAATTTTCTCTCTCCAGGTGGAAGTTTTTGGGCTTCCTCATTCATAGGTGATGGATATCTTTGTAGGGGACTCTTCTTTTGGCTTAGGGGTGGTGTCCTCAGTGACAATTGGTGCTTCTGATTTAGGCTGCGGTCTGCCTGCCTTAATCCTTGTGCTCCTCCTTGCTTTAAAGTACATGGAAGTTTGCCTTTTTCTCTTCCCTTTTTCTTTTGGAGGTGTGCTTAGAGCGGCAAGCATAGCTGCTGCCTCTCTTGCCGACGTCTCAGGTGATTTCTCCTCTAGCTGTTTTTTTTCTCTGCTTCCTGTAGAAGTCCCTGTGTCAATTGTTTCTGGCTGCTCTACTGCTATTTCAAGATGCGTCTTTCCCTGTTGTTTGGACGTGCTTGCTTTGGCTGTGACAACTTTTATTTCGGGTTTTTCAGCCCTCTCTCCTCTAACCTGTACTCTCTTTTCCCATGGTGTTTGTGTTGTTGTTTGTGCCTCTGTTTTAGGCTCAGCGACCTGGCCCATTCCTCCTTTTCCTTTGCGTTCCTTCACCATTGGTTTTCTTACCTTCTTCAATGTGTTCTCCTTCCACACCACTGGATGGGGTGATATTTTAAACCAAAATTTTAATGTTTCCACCCTTAGACATGTTTTGGAAGACTTCCCAAGATATGGGGACAATGTAGGTGTGCAGGGCATCTTCCACTAATAATTTGATGAGCCCATAATGGGCCAACTAGTCTGGAATCCCTTCATTCATGTTTGTACCACATTCAATTAGTGACTGAAGAAGAAAATAGGGAATGCTCAGTTTCATTGCTGGAGGTAAATCAATTCCATGTCTTAATTCACACAACAACATGAAATGATAACCATAGAGGATGTTGAATCTTCCTTCACAGGTAATGTACTTCATGATTTGGAAAATGACCTCACTCCAGAGAGGAGGTAAGCTGGCTCTCCTCACCTCGTTTTTGTATTCTACAAGATGTTCCTCCGGCAGAAAGAATGCTTTCTTGGGAACTTGGCCTAATGTCCTCTCTTCTTCGCTCCAAGGGAGCCCTAATGGTAGAATGGTAACTAGACTGATGAGCTCAAGTGTGAGTTCCAGGGACAGACCCCTGAAACTAACTGTGGCCTGTGTCTTTGATTGAGGTATCAGGGACATTAAAATATTCTTCAGCTATCTCCTCGTCATGACCCTGGATTTTGTCGAAGAATGGCATCCAATTGGCTCGTGTGAAAGGTTCACCACCTCAGGATGCTCATGCAATTTTCTAGAGTCTGAGTGTCCTTTTCTTATGAATCCCCTTGGCATGGTGAGAGTGCTCTTTCTTTTTTATGCTTTGGTTAGAAAAGGGAATGTTTTTTATAGTTTCCCCCCAGACTCAAGGAAGAATTCTTCGGTTGTTCACTATCAATTAGCAACAATTCCCTGGTTTGAAGACTGCTGTGATTCAGCTGTCTGTTTATGGATGGGAGAATTTTGTTTCTACAGACAGAGGACAGAGACCAATTTTTCTTCTCAACACACATTCAGATATGTAAATTTAAAATTTTCATCCATAGGCTGGCTCTCACAGCTACATATCTTTCCTATAGGATAATTTTAGAAACATGAAACATGGAGGAGAATCTTGATGTAGAAACAACTCGGAAACTTAGTGCAATACACAGGAAAACGCTTTTCTTTCAATTCATAGGTAGACGTTTTTCTAATTCCCCAATCTAATATTATTCAATTCACCACTTTTTCAAACCATCCCATGCATAGAGAAGTTTTTTGAGCTTACCTCGTTTGGAGCTCCTAATTCAACGAAGAAAAAACCCAAGCTTCTCTACTCCAGAAAGTTGTGCAGTATTTCCTGTAGGACTCTTCTTGTAGAAGACCCTCCTGGTTCCTGTAGAGATGTCACTGCGCATCTGAGTGGGCCTGATATGTGGGATATTTTCAAAAACAGGTAGAAAATCCAGTGGAGGACGACAGGTTAACAATTTTCGGGAAGCAGCAGATGCATACTCTAGTTGAGGACGTTGCAAGTTCAAAATGACAGAATGTGGTGTGAGCTTCAGCGGAGCATATTTTAATTTTAGCATGATGCATGCTGAGTGAATGAGGTGGCCAGACCAGACTGTTGATCCAACATCACGACTGTAATTTCTCTGCGTATCTCTGACCGCCATCACCTCTCCTCTGTCGTTAACCGCCGCCACCACTACCAGTCCCAACAATTTTTCCTTGAATGGACACTCCACACGTGTTGGCTGGACATCTTGTCGGTGATTTTGAATGTAACTAGCTTGTTTGGATCTCACGAGGCTATGTAACTGGCTAAGGGTGGCCAGTTGACTGGCCACCAATTCCCTTTAATCCAAACCATTTCCACATGCATGCAGCTTTTGAAATATAGTTTATGCAATTGATGAATGAGTTTATACACTTACCTATGTGTCCACAGCCGCGTTATGCAGACTTCGGGTCTTGGAACTACTCCTTTGTTTGTTGATGCTTCATGCATGGGCATTGGAACGCATTCCTTCATCTTTTGATGTTGCATGCACATGTTTTAGAACCCGTTTCCTCATTTGTTGATGCTGCATGCATAGGCTTGCTTGGCTTTGGCTGTTGACAATATTTTATCATTCAAAATGAGCCCTTTGCATGTTTCCTCTGTCGTTTTCGGCTGTTCTTGTCTCTAGAGTGTGTCTTCCAGAGGGATTAGCTGCTACAGGATTCCTGTAGGATATCCTGTAGCTGCTTCTCCTCTTGTGATGCAAGCTAACGAGCAGGGCTATACTGCTGATGAAGGATTTGGCTGATGAGGAGTCCAGATGGAGATTGAAAAGTAAGGTGACCAAGACACTGCCGCTTATTTTGCTACTAAAAATTCTTACTAGCAGTATGAAAAAACAGGGTTTTTTTGTGTGACCGTGTAGGAACAAATAAAAGGATAGGTGCAGTGGAGGTGCAAAGAGATGAAACATGGTGACATATGGTCATGGATGGATACAAGGGTGCTCATAGACCTAACAGGTAGATTCCACCTTCTAGATTCTTTCCCAAGATCAATTCAGGCCTGTCTGGAGGGCCTAAATGAACTTCCTGTAGAAGCTACAGGACTTCCTGTAGAAGCTACAGAACTTCCTGTAGAAGGCCCAAAACTTCCTATAGAAGGCCTAGAACTTCCTATAGAAGGTGTTTTCATGACTCGAATGTGATCAAATCTTAGGAGAGGGGGGTGGACATGGAGGAAGTGCTTGTGAGGTGTGCTTTCGGCCTGAAGCTGACCTCTGTCCTTTTTTTGTGCGACCTTGCAACTTGCAATTTTTCCATAGAGATTCTTTTTTTTTTGAGAGAGAGAGAGACAACTGGGGTGCCTCCAAGAGGTTTTCACCCTCTTTGTCTGCCTCGGGCACCTCTGAGAGGTTTTCACCCAAGGATCTTTTTATTCCTTTTTTTGTTTTTTTTTTTTGTTTTTTTTTGTTTGATGATCAAGGTGTGGGTGGAGTAGAGATAGGACCCTGCTCCACTACCAACACTGACTTGTCAAAATTTTCAATGAAATCCTACATAGAAAGGGGTTTCCTATAGATTTTTAATTGGTGCCCATTGACGAGCATGGGGATGGCTTCTTCATCAATGGTCCTGATGAGAACTGAACCATTGTCATTGCATTTCTCCATTGTATATGGTCCTATCCATATTGTCTTCAGCTTCCCTTTTAAATCCTTGTACCTTCAATCATATAGCAACACCCAACCTCCCAGCTAAAATTGCTTTTCGTTAAGGTGTCGGTCATGCCATATCTTTCTCTGGAGTTTGACCACTTTTGAGTGGAGGAGGGCCTGCATTCTATGTTCATCCAATCCATTTAGTTGTAGTAATCTTTCCTTTGTGCATGGCTGAGGTCTAGGCCCAGCTGAGCTACCAACCTCAATGTCTTATACTCAAATTCTATGGACAACAAAGCCTTCTTCCCGTAGACCAGCTCATAAGGTGTGAAACCTGTTGTGGTTTTCCAAGTGGTGTTGTAGGCCCAGTGGCCTCAACCAAGTGATATGCCCAATATTTTCTGCTGCTACTCACTACTTTAGTCAAAATGTCTTCCAAATCTCTGTTAGTGACTTCCACCTACCCATTTGCTTGCAGATGATAAGTGGTGGAAGTCCTATGCTTAATCTTGTGATGAGCGAGCAAGTCTTCAATCAGGTTAGAGGTAAACTGACTTCCCTAATCTGTGACTAATTCCCTTATGTAGCCAAACTTGTAGAAGATGTTTTACCTCAAAAACACAACCACTTTTCCTTCTATTGTTTCCTTGATTGCCTTTATCTCTGCCCACTTTGTCAGGTAGTCCATGCACACAATGAGGTAAGACTTTTGCTTTGAAGGAGGATTGATAGGACCCACAAAATCCATGCCCCACTCCTCAAATGGCTCGAAAATAACTTGAGGTTGGAGGGGCATCTCATCCCTTGGAGTCGATTTCCCCATCCTCTAACATCAGTCACATTGGTGGATGTATCTTCTGACATCTTCATGAATACTGGGCCAATAGTAGCCCGCCTGTAGAATTTTGAAGGCAGTCCTTTTTGCTGCAAAGTGGCCTCTATAGGGCCCATCATGACAGGTTAGGAGGATGTCAAAAACTTCCTTCTCCCTAACACAACGCCTTAAGATCTGATTCGGCCCAAGTTTAAACAGGTTGCCTCCAATCCAAGTGAATGGGGCACTTTTCCTTATAATTTTGCTCTTCTCTTTTCAGGATAGGTGCGGAGGGGACTGTGTTGAAACCAAGTAATTTGCTATATCAACAAACCATGGAGAGAGTACTGAAATAGCAAACAGGTGTTCATACAACATTCGATCATCTACCATCCCTTCTTCACCTGCAGGCAAATCTAGTCTAGACATAAAGTCAGCAACAACATTTTCCTTACCTGGCTTGTCAACAATGGTCAAATCAAATTGCTGCAACAAAAGTAACCATCTAATGATATGAGCATTTACATCATGTTTATTCAATAAATATCTAATCACAGCATGATCAATTTGTACAAATGTTTGATAACTAGTGATGTAGTGTCTGAACTTGTTTAGGGAATGGACTATGGCCAAGAACTCTTTCTTGGTTATAATATAGTTCAATTCTACCTTGGATAGGTTTTTGCTGACAAAGTAGATGGCATATGGTACTTTCTCCTCGACTTGTCCCAAGGATTCCCCTATGGCTTTGTTCGAGGCATCAGTGTGGATGTGGAAAGGTAGGGCCAAGTTTGGACCTCTCAAGATTGGGGCGGTTACTACCTTATCTTTCAACTCATCCAGAGCCTTTTGACAGTTGTCAGTCCATATAAACTCAACATCTTTCCCCAAAAGACCAAACAATAGTGAGGCTAGCTTACTGAAATCTTTAATGAATCTTTTATAATATCTTGCTAAGCCTAGGAAACTCCAAACATCTCTTACCTTTTGAGGAGGTGAAACCTTTTGGATGATAGCAATTTTGTTGGGATCCACCTGTAATCCTTGCTGAGAAATTGTATGACCTAGCATGGTCCCTTTAGTCATCAGGAATTCATATATTTTGGGACTGAGGGACAAGATCATCTCAATACACTTGGTTAAAACTTTTCCTAGGTTAGTCAACGCTTGTTGGAAGTCGGACCCATAAGGAGTAAAGTCATCCATATAGATTTCTACCGAATCATGAACCATCTCTACGAATATGCTCAGTACCGCTCTCTGGAAGGTGGCAGGAGCGTTGCATAGCCCAAAGGGAAGGACCCGGTAGGCAAAGGTACTCCATGGACAAGTGAAGGTGGTCTTATCCTGGTCCTCTGGGCTAATCTGGATCTGATTATACCCGCTGAACCCATCTAGGAAAGAGAAGAACTTCTTCCCTGAAGAACTTCTTCCCTACCAGTCCATATAACACCTGATCTATGAAAGGGAAAGGGAAATGGTCCGTCTTAGTGGCTTTTTCAAGTTCTCGGTAATCTACACAGATTCTCCACTTCCCATTTTTCTTGGGCACAAGCACCAGAGGAGAGACCCACTCACTATCAGAGATGGGGTAGATGAATCCTGCATCCAACAAATTTTTCAATTCTTCTTTGACAATGTCCTTAAGGGCTGGATTCATTCTCCTATGAGGCTGCTTGACTAGTTTGCAACCCTCTTTGATGTCAATGTGATGGGTACAGACCAAAGGATGGGCTCCTTTCATCTCCTTAGAGCTCCAAGCGAAAGCATCCAAATGGTGGTTCTATAAGCTACATAGCTCCTTCTCCTGAGAGGGAGATAAGGGTGAGATGATATTTAACGTTATTTTAGGGTGCAATTCCACATTCTTAACTCTGGGAGAGGATGGATCAGCCACACAGAAGTCCACTAGAGCACTGTCTTGGGTTCCCTCCACTAACTCCTCTAATGGCAGCACACTGGGAGGTGGATTTTGAATCAGATTCTCAATTAGGTCATCCTCAGTTTGAGGGCCTCCCCTGGTGGCTTCTACTGTGCACAATGGTGTGGAGTAGACTTCAACCTCATCTCCCTCCTCCAGCCAGAGAGGTAAATCATGTTCTAACAGAGGTTGGGCAGGAGGATATAGGACTAGCTATTTGGACATAGGCCCATTCTTGATGGTCATTCTCCCCGCTCGACAACTGATGTAAACCGCTCGACAACTGATGTAAGCATCTGTAGTGGCCAACCAATTCCTTCCCAAAATGAGGGGGTATCCAGTGAGTTTTTCCTTTGGTTGAAGGACCAAGAAGTCTGCAGGGTACTCCCAAGAATCAACAGAGACTAGGACATCTTCCACAATCCATTAGTCTGCTCAACATCTCTTAGGAGAAATTTATTTCTCATGACATCTTTAGGGGTCCTCAAATTCCTCCACTAATGTCTCAAGAATCAAGAGGACCTTCTAGCAATGCTCAGTTGCAGACAAATGGGAAGCCCAAAGAGACTAGAGCTACTGAGTTGCCCAGTACCTACATGACATACCAGAGGGGCACAAGGAAATTATTTGCAACTGATAGGTAAGTGTTTACTCCACAGAATGTGGAAGGGACCTTGCCTTATTCATCAACTCATAGGAAAATGCTTTCTCCACAGGGTGTGAAAGGGGATTTTCCTTCTTCATCAACACAACAGGAACAAGTGCAACATCTGCACAAAGGGAAAGCAAAGATGTGGGAGGAAAGTTTTGATGATAAGGAGGAAGATAGATAATTTTATTTTACATAGCATGATGAGCTGGGGTAGCATTATACTCATCATGGCATGGAAACAATTGACTTAGAGGCTCAGGATGAAGAAACAATAAAGGGCATCATCATACAGGAAAAGGAGGCTCAATTCCAAGCATTGATGGACAATTTGGAGAGAGCCAAGTATGTCATCACATATTTGGAACAAGAGAACAAGCAGTTGAGTAACAAGTAGGTCCTCATGGAGTTGGAACTTCTCAAGATAAAACGACAAGGTGACAAGGGTGAATCAGCTATGCAAAAGGAAGAGGCATCGGTCACTTTGACTCCTATTAAGAAGGAAATTGAGGATGATATATATATTTGGCTTGAAAAAGTAAATTTTCACCTAGAAAATCTATTGTGAAAGGCCAATAGGGACATCCAGATGATCAGGCACATGGCCTACCACTACAGGACCTCAAACAAAATTTGCAACATGAGGGTCAACCAGATGAAAGCTAGGCTAAGGTGGGCTCTAAAAGGAAAAAAAAGAGGAGGATAGGCTTAAGTCACTTGCTGAAGCTTCCTTGGCTCATCAAGATGCTTGATTATGGTGCTTCTCACCAATTTTGGAGGTTTGGAGGATATTTTGTTTTTTGCAAATTTTGGAAATTGCACAAAGAAAATCTTGCTCAACGCGCAGCACCACCAGTGCTACACTTTTCCTTGGTGCACCCAATGGAAAAATGGTTTGAATTTTTGTATTTAGAGTGATGAATACATGCACCCTATGGATTGTCTAAGTTTTTGTGGCAAAGCTGGTCCACCAAAAAGTCAAAAAACACCCTAAAAATGACCTTTTTGCCACTTTTTGGACACACTGAAGTAGTCTTTAGAGAATCATCTCTTGATGGGTCAAATGAGCTTCAAATGAAGAAATTCTAGATTTGTTATAAAGTAGAGTTGAATAGATTTCCAATGCACTATCATGAGTGCAATTTGGGTGTTGGGCAGGCCTTCAAAAGGGACCTGAAAGTGGCATTGCGCGTTGGACCAATGGCGCTACGTGTAGGACAAATTTTAGAGAGGATGGCCATTCTTTTGTGTTTTGATTGTGTTAATGGATTTTCTCTCATGCAGGATGTTTTACTAATGTAAATGATGAGTTTTATTGTAATTGTGATGGATAATTAGAAGTAGAGTGTATATTCATTAGATTAAAAGTCAATTTGAGAACAAATGAATCAGTTTTCTCACTTTTAGTGGGAAGCTATTAGGATCCCTAAATTCTATTTTCTTGTTCAATGTTGGTTAGATTAGCTCCTCATCTTAGGGATTAGACCCTTGAGGATGGGGGAGGTTGAAACAATTCTTATATCTTCTTCTTCTTTCTCATTGTAAACAGTTGGACTCAATTGGATGCGTATGCCTTCATTGTAAATCATTTTGTAGCAGTTTAGCAAGATATTAATTAAAATTGTAGCTATTTATTTGGGATCCATGTGGCATGAAGTTTAATTCAGTTCATTCTCTTTTGGTCATATTTTAGAATGTTTTTTTTACTTCATTGATCATTCCATTGCTTCTGAGTAAATGTTTTCAAGTTGATAGGCAGAATTCATAACATCACTGCCCTGAAATATTGACCATTATATGTTTTCTATAGTTTAGGAAGGATCCATGATGATCAGATTCTCTAACTAGCTTCTCACCAGTCTTGAAACACCCCGCCATCAAGCCCTAGAATCCTAAACCCTATTCCTACCTTGCCCCATTGAGCACACTACACTTTTGACCTAATTCCCTAGCCCTAACTGTCTAGATCCTCCTGATCAAGAAAAACCCCTTCAAAATCAAATCAAATCTTGTGCTACTATACCTAGCCTAATATCCTTTTCCCGATTAAGTCATCTTGGCTAAGATCCTTATCGAGAGAGCCCTCTCCCGGCCTAGTAGGGCTAGCTACTTGGCTAAGCGTGGTTTGTGGTTACCCTAGCACTGCCTTCCTTCAGCCTAAGGTTCAATCCAAGTGATAACATACTGGCAACCATACTAGGGAAGCGAAAGATTAGTCACCTCGGTAATATCTTTCATTTGAATTCTTAAGCTCATGGATGATGAGTTTTAGAATTTACTAGGCTAAATTGGAAAGTTGTAAAGCAATATATAAAATTTCAAAATTGACCATACTGGCTTCGCGAAAGTACACTAGATCCAATCCAATCTGAAACCTTCAACCATTGTCAGTGATCCTCATAAAATTGGGTGGAAATATAAGAAAGTTGCAGAGACATTTAGTGTAGCAGAAGAACAATCAAGTGAAGTTTTCATTCCTCTGTTCATTCACTCCCGAAAAGGTTAGACACTCTACAAGATATCGAGTTTGATGTTCTTTTTGAGCAAAGTCTATTTCACAGTAAATCTTTGAGTTGGATTGATCAAATAGTTGTTGATTCCTCTATATCTCTTGAATACCTCATTGAACACTTGTTTACACAAAGTAAATTAGGGTCACAACTTATTCATGCTCTCGATCAATTGTAGAACATTTCTTCAAACGTAGACACTTGGGTTGAAAATAGGCCATCTTTTAATTTTAGAAATAGCTCCTTTACATCTACTACAACTCAAACAATTCCTTACCCATTGCTTTCATCTTTAAAAGTTGTTCTTACTACTCCAACTATTGTTAATTCCCCTTTGAATATATGAGTACCCCAATCCTTGATTTAAGTCCACCTCACCTAGCTCGAGTTATGGCTGCCTGGTATGAACCCCTTGTTTTACCTCAGAATCTTAGTGCCATGCCCACTAATTATCAAACCAAAATACCTTTCTTCAATGCCACTGAAACCATTATAGCTCAACAACATGTAGATAAAATGAATGGTTTCTTTGACCTCCATAAAGTATAAAATGAAAATGTGACGATGAGGTTGTTTGTACAAAGCTTTGGAGTGAAGTTTAGAAATGGTCTAGAGCCTTACTAGCAGCTTCTATAACCACTTTACCAATCCTCCATAGGCAATACCTAGATCGATGGGAGGTGAGGAAGAATCCACTTCATATTTTGTCCAAGTATGAGAACATCAAAAGAAATGTTGGCGAGAGTGTGCAAGACTATTGTTTGAGGTTTAATGCCCTATACAATTCTATTCTTGCAAACATTAAACCACTAGAGGGATTGGCTTTGCTCAAGTTTCTGCATGATTTCAATACTGATATGGCATATCAATTGCAGGAACGTGATCCTATAACACTAGAAGACATACAAAAGAATTTTGTCAGCGTAGAAGCAAACTTGTTGGCCAAAAGAGCAAGAATGAGATTCGAGTAAAGAGTGACTATGAAAGAAGCATCTACTTCAGATGTAAAGATGGATACACTGATTCAAATAGTGGAAAGGATGGTTGAATGGTTATCCGTCATAGATAGACTTGAACCTCAAATTAGGAATCCAAATTTTAGAGGACAACAACAGCCCCAATTCTGAATCAAGGAGAGAGAACAAAAGGCACGAGAGCAACCAACACAACAACAACAACAGATCAGAACTCCCTTTCAGAATTATGTTCAAGGAATGGAAGATGAAGATGAGGACAATCTGGTAATTGAAACAAATCAATTTTTCATTGCTGATAGTATGGCCATATTTCTGAGTGAAGATGAAGAATACGCAGAAGTTCCAGAAATTCAAAGGGACGAGGATTACATATTAGCAAATGACTTGGTTTTGGAGGCTGAATCTGATGATTGTCAGCGTGGTTATATGAATGCTTTGACTGCACAACGGAGGCAATACTCTTTAAGAATCAGAGATGTACCGGTCAATCCCATTCAAAAAAGAAAGGATGTGCAATCAAAGAATGATTCCTAAAACATTCAAAAGGAAAGAAAAGAGCTTTCTCCTCTGAATCCCAACAAGGTACCATCAATAAGTGTCACTGCAAGCGAGAAGAAAAACCAGCAAAAAGATAGTGCAATGAAAGAGCAAACAGATAAGAGGGACATTGGTGTCAATGATGTAGAGAAAGTTTCATCCTTTAATTTAGAAAGTGAATTTGCTAAATTAAAAGTGTCCATTCCTTTGATTGAGCTTGTTAAGGATAACAAGTATAAACACCATGTATCTAGAATATTTAAATAGATCCTTTGTCTAACATGGTGAATGTCAAGGATTATCATCATGAACTCATTTTTGGTCCAGCCATAGAAGGTGAACCTGAAGATAGTGAAGTCCCCCCTTTTATCTGAGTCTAAGACTGCATGAGAATATTCTCCATAATGCCATGTTAGATTTTGGAGCTTCCCATAATTTGATGCCCAAAGCAATAATGGAAAAGTTGGGCCTGGATATCACCTAGAAATATCATGATTTGTACTCATTTGATTCTGGTAGAGTTCGTTGCTTTGTTCTCATCAAAGATTTTGTGGTTTCTTTAGATAAAATACCAACCCAAAATGTCTTGACGGATGTGGTTGTTGCTAATATACCACCACAATTTGGTATGCTCTTATCTAGAGCACAGGGAGCTAAAATCAAAGGAACTTTACAACTTGACTTCTCTTATTCTACAATCCCTGTTTTCGGTCAATTGAGGAAGTCTTACTACGAAAAGAAAATGAAGTATGTGATCACTAGTAAAGAGAAGCCTGTGAATCATCCAATAAAAACTATACATACTGATTTAGAGACTTTTGTTTTGTACTCTGGTAGTGAATTTAATGATGTATATATTTAGCTTGTAGAAGTAGATGATGTACCAGAAATTTTCGAGCATTTTAGAGCAGTTCTTAATCAAGAAAAAGAAAAAATAACAATTTCTTCTGAGGAGCTTATGGTGCTATGGGTAAAGACAGTGCTGGTATTGGAATTTTTTATTCGAAGCCCTACTTTCTAGCCTGCCAAAGTCCCAAGTAATGTTAGAGTATGTTCCTACAAGTTAGCTTTTGATTGCTCTAATAATGAAGTGGAGTATGAGGCGTTGATTATAGGTCTAAATTTTTTGAAGAAACTATGTGCGAAAAGGATAGTTGTTTATGGTGGTTCAGAGCTGGTGATTAAAAAAGTAAAAGGAGAATATCAAGCAAAGCATCTATGGATGAGAGCCTATAGAAATGTATTTTTGGATATTTTGAATATGTTTTTGGAATACACCTTGGTAGTAGTACCGTGGAGTCACTCTCCAGTACAAAAAGAAATTTGAAGGTTCCAATGAATTCTAGCGATAAATTTGAAATTCATGTCAAATATAGGCCTATTGTTCCTGATAATTTGAGGTATTGGCTAGTTTCTTGGGATGACAATGAAATTAATGCCTTTTTGTAGAATGAAGGAAAGTTTAGGAATGCTTTCATTGATGATGTGTGTGATTCCGATGAACAAGATATTGAGGTAAATGAGATGGAGGTTTTACAGCTAAAGGATAATACTATTCCTAGAGGTCTCATACCTTTAGAGGATCTCTTTGATCAGGATGATGTGGCGAGAAAACTGACCTTGGTTCCTATGGAAAAAGGAGTTGAAGATGTAAATCTTGGAACAACTGACCAGCCCAAGCTTGTAAAGTTATCTGAAACATTGTCTCCAGAAACAAAGGCTAAGTATCTTAAGTTACTTTTTGAATTTTTTGATTTTTTTGTGTGGGATTTTTGAGATTTTAAAGTCTATGACAAGAATATCATTGAACATACTATTCCTACCAAGCTGGATCAAAAACCTTTTAGACAATAGTTGAGAAGAATCAATCCAAAGCTGCTGCCATCCATCGAGAAAGAGTTAAATAGATTGTTTAAAGCTAGGATCATTGTTCCAATTATATTTTCTGATTGGATTTCAAATTTGGTCCCAGTACGAAACAAGACTGGAGAGATAAGGTTGTGCATAGATTTCGGAAACCTCAACAAAGTGTCCTTAAAGGATAATTATCCTCTTCCTAAGATGGAATATATTCTACAAAGAGTAGTTGGAGCATCACATATGTCACTACTAGATGGTTGCTCGGTCTATAATCGGATCTTGGTGCATGAAAGAGACCAAGACAAAAGTACCCATGGGGAAATTTTTAGTATGCCAAGATGCCAATTGGGTTGGAGAATGCTAGAGCCATTTTTTAACAGGTGATGGAAATAGCTTTCGCTAATGAGAAGGATTTTTTCTTGGTAGTCTACTTAGATGATTTTACAGTATTTTCTAGTTCTGATGACGAGTATTTTCACCACTTAAGGATTGTTTTTCACAAATGTAAGAAGTTCGGGATTTATCTAAACCCAAAAAAGAGTCTCTTTATCATTGAATAAGGTAAACCCCTTGGTCATATAATTTATAAAGATGGTATCTGCATTGATCCTTCAAGGGTGGAGGCAATCCAAAAAATAGACTTTCCATGCAACAAAAAGGAGATTCAAGATTTCAATGAAAAGATAAACTTCTTATGCAGCTTTATACAAAATTTGGCTGAGAATTTATGTGAATTAAATAATATGTTGAAGAATGAAAACACTGTGAAATGGACCGAGGATGCCATGAAATCATTCAACCTGGTAAAGTTTGCTTTGACCAAAGCCCCAGTTTTGATTAGTCCTAATTATACTCATGATTTTATTATATTTTCATTTGCATCTGAGCACACTATGGCTATAGTGTTGATGCAAAAGATGGACCAGGTGGAGCAACCCATTGCTTTTGTCAGTAGGACTATTAGAGATGCTACCTTGCATTACAATATCATTGAAAAACGAGATCCGGATCTTATAAAAGCATTCAAGTATTTCAGAGTATACATTCTGCATTCACATACCATAGCATATAATCCTAATGTATCCATCAAGGATGTTCTCATGCAAACTGATATGGAGGGGAGAAGAGGTAAGTGGATAGCATCAATGTTGGAGTATGATCTTGAGATTAAGTCTACTAGATTGATCAAAGGACCAGGCTTGGAAACACTGATGGCTAAATCAAATTTGCATGCTTTAGACATAAATATCATTGTAGCAATGTAAGATGATGAAGATGGTGGCTCACTCATTCAATGTCAAAAATGTTTCTTAAATTGCCTTGGTATTTTGATATAGTTTATGTTCTTCAACATCTTTCACCACCTCCTGGAATGTCAAGAAGTAAAGGTAGATCACTAAAACTAAAGTCTGCAAAATTCTACATTTTAAATAGTTCTCTATATTGGAAATATCCAGGAGGGGTTCTTATTAATTGTTTGGTTGAAGATGAAGCTCAACAAGTGATGAATAATTTTCATAGAGGTGATTGTGGTGGTCACCTGTTTTGTAAAATAACAACTAACAAAGTGTTGAGAGAAGGATATTATTGGCCAACTTTGTTTTCAGATTTATATAAGACAATTATGAGCTGCCACGAATGCTAAGCTTTTCAAGAGAAGAGGAAGTTGCCTCCTCCTCCTCTGAAGCTAGTTGAAGTAAATGCAACTTCCCAGTAGTGTGGACTTGATTTCATAGGAGAAATCCATCCTACATCATGAGCACAACACATGGATTGTAACAGCTACCAATTACTTCACCAAGTGGATTGAGGCCATTTTGACAAGGCAAGCCACAAACTCGGTAATTATCCAGTTTTTAGAATCTAATATCTTGTCTCGTTTTGGTTTCCCTCACAAGATTATAACAGATAATGCAGCAACATTTAAGTAAAAGATGATGGGCAAGTTTTGAAATAAGTACAATATTACATTGGGTCACTACAGGGCATACCACCCGTAGGGCAATGGATTGGTTGAGTCATCAAATAAATCCTTGGTAAACATTATCAGGAAAATGTTGCAAGAAAACAAGAAGAATTGGCATTGAAAGCTTGTGAATGCCTTGTGGGCCAATAGAGTGGGCAGCAAGAAATTAATAGGTATGTCAACTTTTGAGTTGGTTTATGGTACTGATACATATTTCCCACGTCACTTGCAGTCTCAGTCATTAGATTATTATAGGAAGCCGAGATCAAAGACAATGATATTCACTGCAGAACTAATTGAATGATTCACCTTCAACAACCAAGGGAAGAGGTTTCCCAAAACACTTTCCAGTTGCAAGAGAAGATAAAGAAAATTTATGATCGCAAAACCAAGGTAGAAAAGTTTCAGCTAGAACATGTAGTGCTACAATGGGATGCACAAAAGGAAGAAAAAGAAAAGCATGGTAAGTTTGAAAATCTATGGAAAGGACCATAAAATATCTCATCCTATTGAGGACAATTCATTTTTTGTTAAAGGAAATTGATGGTCAAGGGTGCTCAGGAGGACTAATGAATGGTAGGCTCTAGAAACACTACTACTCTCGATGTTGTTCCCTGAAGTTGCTTCACTGTCATTGTATATACTCATTCACTTTTCCTTGCAATATTTCAAGTACACTGTCATCAGATTTTGGTTGATTTTGTTTATAGCCAAGATTAGAGTCAGTTGCGAGTCATCTTTCTGTTTCTATTGGGTCACTTTTCTTTAAAATTGTAAAAAAAAAGGTTTTTTTTTTGGTTTTAATCTTTTGTTTGTTTGACCATATTGGCCCAATCAGCTAGGCACTTGGTCTATAGTGTTCTTGACACCTCCAAGGAGCTGCCATCCCCAATAAGGCCAATGTTAGTGTCAGTATCTACATACTTCCGTCAGGGATCAAATTTGCTCTTTGCATTTTCATTTTAGGGGTCCCATACTGAAATTTTTACATAATTTCATTAGGTCATGACAAACTGAACCACAAATGGTTGTCTTCTCTTCAGAAAATATAATTTCTCCCTCATAAAGCATACTTGCTGGTCCATCTTTAGGTTGTCTTCAGTCATGGTTTCATGGTCAAAATGCAATCATCTTTTCATTAGGTCATAGAGCATGTTTTCATTAGGTCTTAGGGTTTCATTTCCAAGGTCAAAGGCATGATCTAAATGTCTAAATAAAAGCCAGCAAGGGGATGAGGATGATAAATAAATCAGGAATGATGGCTAGTAAGTCATAGTCACTATATAATTATCTTTTTAACTAATGTAATTTTCATCTGAAAAAACATGCTTTTGAGGTGAAAACAGAGTATTTTGAGTTAATTTATATTTCTTATGTAATTTTAAGTCACTTTATGTAATAAATGATCCCGACTGCACCAATGCATCTCTCCTTGCTTCAAGACAAGGAAACACTTTAAAAATCAGTTCAAATTGATCATCATCCACCTCAAAAGGAACAAGGAAGAAAGGGCATTAAAAACAGAGATTTCAAAAAGGTAAAGAAACATTAGAAAGTGGGTTTTGCTAGTGAAAATTCGAAATCTACTCAAACATAAGGTGTCACATTTCATTTTCATCTTTATCATTCTCGTTGGGCAAAGAAGGAGTCAAAAAGTTCAGAAAAGAGGAGAAGTTGAGTGAGTTTTGGGCCAAGGAGAAGTGGCGCTGTGCTTCTGGAGTTTGTTGCTACACAATTTAGGCAATGGAGGTGGTGTTGCATGTTCATGCAGTGATGCTGCATGCACAAGCTAAGCACTACATGTAGGGCATTTCTGGCAATGTAAAATAACATTGTGTTATTCTTTATAAGAAGAGCTTGAGTGTAAATCACATGATAAAGACCTTTGTCAACGCGTTTCGAACCAACCGGTGTGGTTCATCGTCAGGACAAGTTGAAGAAACAGATCCAGCCTAGCAAGATAAATAGTCCAAGCAGAGATTCCAACGGCTAATTTAACGGCTAACCTAACAGCTAATTTTTCCTAATAGACCCAAGTCAAATTTAATTTAATAATATAATATTGTTATTGTTGAAATTAATTATTATTATAATTTATTTTATGGTACTAAAAATAAATTATAATAATATTAATTTACAACAATAACAATATTATATTATTAAATTAAGTTTGACTTGGGTCTATTAGGAAAAATTAGCCGTTAGGTTAGCCGTTAAATTAGCCGTTGGAATCTCTGCTTCGACTATTTATCTTGCTAGGCTAGATCTGTTGCTTCAACTTGTCCTGACGATGAACCACACTGGTTGGTTCGAAATGCGTCGACAAAGGTCTTTATCATGTGATTTACGCTGAAGCTCTTCTTATAAACATGACTGATCACAGAAGCCTCAATTCTACAATTGTGTTATTCGTTCAGGAGGGCGCTGCACACCTATAGGAGGCGCTATGTGTTGAGCAACAAGGATAAGAAAAACCTCCAGCTTTGTAAAAACTTCCAGAATCACCCTCTCATTCCTCAAACAAGTAAATTCCCTCACTATACCTCATCATTGATTTGCAATTGAAGTGTTTGAAGGTAATTTACCATGGCAATGTAAAACTATAGATTCTCCCCTAGTTATGCCTAAAACCCTAGCCCCTATTATTCTTCCCACAATCTATTACTAAAGCCTTGAAACTCTCCCCTATATCACTCCATAACATTCTATACCCCTTGTCCTTCATCCCACAACCTATACTTCAAAAAGGTACCTAAGACTCTCTCCCTCATTTTCATGATTCATACCCTTCCCTTCATTTTCTAGCCCACCAAATACCTCACAAGGTCATGTCCTATGCCCTTACTCCTAAATCACTCTTGCTCACTCCCTTCATCCATTTTATAGGAGTGCACAACCTCTAAATTTGCAAACATGGATAGAGAAGACAAAGACTATGAGGAGGAGGAAAACACTGGCAATGACAGTTTGACAGATAAACCTCTATTTCAGAGAAAACCACACAAGGGAGGTAAAATTATCAAGGAAGACCCATCAAACCTTAAAGAATTACATGCCTCTTAGTTGGTTGTCAGTTGTTTTAGACATCTAGGGTGTTATGAGTTCTGTGAGCAGGTAGAGAGAGTTGAACACCACCCTCATCTCACCAGGCTTTTTGTAGCCAATCTTCGGGAAAACAAGGTGACTGTTGCTGGGTTGACATTTATAATTTCACCTTCCATTATTTCGGGTGCAACTAGGATTCCAAATGTGGGGGAGAAGTGGTACAAGGCATAAGGCCTAAATGAACACTATTATGAGCCTTATATCAAACCCAGGTACAGAAATAAGGCAAAAAGGATTTTTCCTTTCAGATTTGTTGAAGACAAGCATGTACCCATGATGAAAATCATCATGAGATATTTCACTTGTGAGGGTAGATTTTCCAGACTGTACACGTATCACATCATGTTTCTCATGCATTTTACTAGGGTGAGGATGTTAAACCTACCTTATTTCTTGTTCAGGAATATTGAGAAGATGGCCCACTTTGTACAGAAAAAGCTATACCCTCAGAAGATGAGTAGTCTTTATCATTATTCCATGATCAAGATGATTGTGCTTCATCATATTAACCTCCTCAACATCTCTTGGGAGACATTTTTTGCTCACGACATCTTCAGGGGTCCTCAAATTCCTCCACCAGTGTCTCAAGAATCAGGAGGACCTTGTAGCAGTGCTCAATTGAAGACTGATGAGAAGGCCAAAGAGACTAGAGCTACTGAGGTGCCCTGGATCTACATGACATACCAGAGGGGTACAAGGAAATTGTTTGCAGCTGATAGGCAAGTGTTTGATCTAGAGGATGTGGAAGGGACCTTGCCTTCTTCATCAACTCATAGGAAAATGATTGCTCCACGAGGTGTGGAAGGGGCTTTGCCTTCTTGATCAACACCATAGGAACTAGTGCAACATATACACAAAGGGAAAGAAAAGATGTCGGAGGAAAGTTTTGATGATGAGGAGGAAGAGAGAGACTTTGATTTGATAGAGCATGATGAGCTGGAGTAGCATTATACTCATCATGGCATGGAAACAATTGACTTGGAGGCTCAGGATGAAGAAACAATAAAGGACATCATCATACAGGAAAAGGAGGCTCAAGTATAAGCATTGATGGACAATTTGGAGAGAGCCAAGTATGTCATCTCATATCTAGAACAAGAGAAGAAGCATTTCAGTGACAGGTAGGTCCTCATGGAGCTAGAAATTCTTAAGATAAAATGACAAGGTGACAACGGTGAATCAACTATGCAATAGGAAGGGGTACTGGTCACTTTGTCTCCTATTGTTAAGGAAATTGAGGATGATGGAGATATTTGGCTTGAAAGTGTCAATTTTCACCTAGAGAATATATTGGAGAAGGCCAATAGGGAAAAGTAGATGATCACGCACATGGCCCACCACTACAGGACCCGAAACAAAATTTGCAACATGAGGGCCAAACAAGTGAAAGCTAGGCTAAGGCGGCCTCTAAAGAGAAAAAAAGAGGAGGATAGGCTTAGGTTTCTTGTTGAATATTCCTTGATTTATCAAGATGCTTGATTGTGGTGCTACTCACCAATTTTGGTCAGGTTCGGAGGAGATTTTGCTTTTTGCAAATTTTGGAAATTGCACACACAGAAAATTTGGCTCAACGTGCAATTCCACCAGCACTCCGCTTTTCCTAGGGTCACCCAATAGAAAAATGGATTTCATTTTTGGATTCCAAGAAATGATTATATGCATCCTATGGATTTTCTAAGTTTTTGGGGCGAAACTGGTCCACCAAAAAGTCAAAAAACACCATAGAATGACATTTCTGCCACTTTTTGGACACACAGAAGCAGTCTTGGGAGATTCAACTTTTGAGGGGTCAAATTAGCTTCAAATGGGTAACTTCTAGGTGTTTTAGAATGTAGACTTGAAGGGATTTCCAATGACATATCATGAGATCAATTTGGATGTCAGGACGGCCTCCAAAAGGGACTTGAAAGTAGTGTTTTGTGTTGGACCAATGGCACTATGCGTAGGACAAATTTTGCATAGGATGGTCATTTTTCTATGTTTTTACTGTGTTCATGGATTTTCTCTCATCGAGGATGTTTTACTGATGTAAATGATGACTTGGCTTGTAAATATGAAGGATAATTAGTAGTAGGATGTAGGTTCATTAGATTAAAAGTCAATTTGAGCATAAATGGATCAATTTTCTCACTTTTAGAGGCAAGTTGTTAGGATGCCTAAATTTCAGTTCCTTGTTTAGTGTTGGTTAGATTAGCTCCTCATCTTAGGTATTCGACCACTGAGATTAGCTCCTCTTCTTCTTTCTCATTGTAAAGGGTTGGACTTAGCTGGATGCTTATGCCTTCATTGTACATCATTTTTTAGAAATTTAGCAGGAGATTAATAAAAATTGCAACTATTTCTTTGGGATCCATGTGGTATGAAGTTTAGTTTAGTTTCTTCTCTTGTGATAATATTTTAGAATGTTTTGTGTACTTCATTAATCATTCCATTGCTTCTAAGTGAATGTTTTCAAGTTGATAGGTAGAATTCATAACATCATTGCTTTGCTTTGGCGAAATATTGACCATTATATGTTTTCTACAGTTTAAGAAGGATCCATGATGATCACATACTCTTCCTAGCTTCTCACCAGTCTTGAAACACCTCACCCATCAAGACCTAGAGTGTTAAACCTTATGCCTACCATCCTCCATTGAACACCATACACGTTTGACCTAATTCCCTAGCTCTAACTCTCAAGATCCTCCTGATCCAACAAAACCCCTCCAAAATCAAATCAAATCTGGTGCTATTATACCTAGCGTAATCTCCTTTTCATGATCCAGTCATCTTGGCTGAGATCCTTACGTAGAGAGCCCTCTCCCAGCCTAGTAAGGCTACCTACTTGGCTAAGCGTGGTTTCTGGTTACCCTAGCATTGCCTTCCTTCAGCCTGAGGTTCAATCCATCTGATATCAGAGAGAAAACCATCGCATCCAAAACCATGTGCGAAAATGATGCACAAAACCATAATTTTGTCTGCCCAACCTATTATAGGGTCCAAAAAAAAAAAAAATCTAGGGCACTG